>VZSC01006589.1:28647-57831 GCA_013398225.1 Steatornis caripensis | reverse complement strand
ATCTGTAGGCATATAGACATTTACTTAAAGCTGTTCCATAGGTTACTGTTCAATAAAGGAAGTGCTCTGTGTAAATTCACTGGCCTCATTTTGCTATACCTAACACGGCAGATTGAGAAGTAGGACATCAAGGCAGAAGTTTGACCTAGCATCTTACCTCGAAATAGCGATGTTACTGTGCCAGTAAGTATACAGCAATATAAAATTAGATAAGTAAGATGCAGATTCTTCCCATATGCATTAGGGAGAGTAGGAACAGTATTTTCTTACCAAATAAAACCTCTTTGCTCTGCCTTTTCCCACAGTGCTCCTCACTGCTTCGTATTTAAGACATTTGTAAGTTTGACATATGTCTCTTGTATTATCACATTTGTTAGTAAGTAAAGGCAAGAGCTTCTGTTCCAGTATTTTTTTTTCTAATTTGTTTTTATTTTCCCAAGCACAAAGATCAATCCTTTAAGGATAGAATTACAAATTGACTGATCAATTACATTTTTAAGAATTACTTCATATATGTCATTTGCAAAAAAAGTCTCAGCAAAGTGTTCTATGAAACAAGTATTATGATACATTTAATCTCTTAAGATTTTTTAAAGTCATAAGCCTTACTATGTTTTTTAAAAAGCTACTTGACGGTCATGGTGTATTTTGTTTGCAACTGAAGTACAGTATTACCCATTTTCAACTCTTATTTTGATGGTATTTTAATTGGTAATTTCCATAACATTTTAGGTATTTATTTTGGACAGAGTGGGGACAGACTCCTTGCATAGGCAAGGCACACTTAGATGGGTCTGAGAAGGTTGTGCTTGTGAGCCTGGGGATTGCGTGGCCTAATGGGATTTCCATCGACTATGAGGTTAGTTCCTCTGTCTTCCAGTCAATGTTAAATTGTACGTTATTTCTTACGTTTCATTAAAGCCAGCTGGTCTTCCACTTTGATGTAATCTTAATAACTCTTAATGAAATACTTGGACAAGACTGTTGATATTTCCTTTAAAATTAATCTTTAGGAAAATAAATTATATTGGTGTGATGCTCGTACCGACAAGATAGAAAGAATTGACCTTGAGAGTGGAGGAAATCGGGAGATTGTGCTGTCAGGGAGCAATGTGGATATGTTTTCAGTTGCGGTGTTTGGAGCTTACATCTACTGGTCTGACAGGTAATTTATTTTTCATAAGCATTTGAGTCTCAAAATGTTATTTCAGTGCCAGGTGCTTCACCTCTGTAGGATTAGCCATTCCTTAACAAGGTCACAGAACAGATCGCACAAAGCTATGCAATTTCCAAAGAAAGGGCATTTCTGATACTGAAAGCTAAGGCATATTAGTGTCACAGATGAGAAGGGGTTTCTCACAGGCGAACTCTCCACTGCCCCTCAGTCATTTGTTTGGTGTGAATTAGTTGAGGAGTGTTGATGAGACATCTTCAACTTTTTTGGCAGAGCACATGCAAATGGCTCTATTAGAAGAGGCCACAAGAATGAGGCCACGGATGCTGTGACCATGAGGACTGGCCTTGGAATAAACCTGAAGGAAGTGAAAGTCTTTAATAGAGCACGAGAGAAAGGTTGGCTGTTCTTAAGGATGCTATTAATTGTTTTAATATCGCCTACTTTTTATTTATATTAGAGCATATAAGGCATTTATCTCATAACATATAGTGCAAATTCTACTAAAATTCTTCTGAGTGTTTTAAGGAGAAAATCTAAAACCAAACCACTTCCTATTGTTGCAGGTTTGGTGGATTTTGTTTGTCTTTTTTTTTTTTTTTTTAAAAAAGCAATAAACAGTTTTAGGAATGAGAGGGACATTGAACTGTGCTTTACAGAACAGTAATCTCAGGTAGTTTCAGATTTCTACTGGAAAGCAAACCAGATTTTTTTTTTTCCACAGCTATAAATTCCCACCCCCTGAGTATCAAATATTTATTTGCTTGAATTACTTGGTTTTGAGTCCTAGATTTTTGTGTAGGGAGAGACCTTGTAGATAATCCAATTTGCTTTATATTCAATTCGTTTTGTGAATTCAAGACATAGAAGTTGTCATATGCTCTCAGTGATTTATAGTATTGGTGGTTAAATAGCACTACCTGGCTAGGAATAATCTTACTTCTAGCTATCTTTTTCCTCCTAAATTTCTAGTATTGAAGAGACCTTGAAAAACTTGTTTTGGTGAGCAAAAGTGCTTAGAAGTCTACCAAAAAAGGTCATGATTTCCTCAGAACAAACTGCTACAAGTCAATCCAGACAAATTTTTCTATAAGTGTGTTCAAAAAGAGAGAAAACAAAAATGTTACTATAACACAAGGTGAACTTCTTAATACAAATATATCTCTGGTGCTGGTAGTGCTCAAAAGTTGCTTTAATCACAGCATTACATATCCAAAGATCCTGTTTCTTATATATACATCTTTCCTAAATAACCACATTAAATATCACTTGTAATAGAAATTCGTGTTTTGAAAAAAAATCTTTAACAATCAATAAGAAAAACTGTCTTTTCTTTTTTCTAAAGGAAATTTTAAATAATTTTTATAAAAATCACTTTGCAGACATACACATATTAATCTTACTAAGAATTTCTGCAAGTAATTTCAGAATGCTATGGGCATAATATTTTGTGGATTAAAATAAAACCACACAAAAATTTATCGTTTCTTTTAACTAGGCTAGAAATAGTTAATGTCTGCTTGCTTGGAAGGGCTTTATCTTATAGAATTAGGAAAACAGAACAATTAGATTTAAAAATGCTTCTTTAAGTGCAGTGATTTTATTGATGGCTTTAAAGATTTGATCGCATTAGCAATAGGAGAACAGTTACTGAAGCTAAAAATCTTTTGATGTTAGTTTGAAAAAACATAACTGAATGAATTTTTTAATACATTTTTCAAATTTTACTAGGGTACAAATGGTTAATGTCTTTGGGAGGGGCTGTCAGTGAGCCAGGAGGACAAAAGGGCAAAAACAGGTGAAAAATGTTTTTGGAATGTTTTTCTATATCACACTATTATATATACATATATTTTTTTTTAAGTTAATTGAACTAGAAGTAGTTAACACTGTTTTTAAAAAGTGTAATTAGCTAGCTTCCTGACCTTCTATTAATAAAACAAATGAACAAAACCCCAAACAAACAAACAAAAAAACCAACAACCTGTGCTGATTATGTTTAATGCTTTTTTTTCAAACACCTGTTTTACCCTTTCTGATGAGCCAGTCCTGCAGTGCTATTTACAAGTGACTTCTTATATTTCAGTGCTATTTTATATGTGTGCAAGGATATGTCCTAACTACACTGGTTTTAGAATTGGCAATTTTAAAATATATTTACAGCTGGTGAACTGTGGAAGCATTGAAGTTTTCAAAGAGAGATTTTAGAAGCTTGAGGATCTTTTTCATATATTTTCCTTTCTCTTCTCATCCTCTCATCCTTCCAAACAGATATTAACTTTTCTAGCCTGATAAAACTTTAAAAGAATCTTTAAAAAAAAAAAACAAATGTAAAAATGTGTAGTTAAATTCCCAAATGTTTTTACATAATATAGAGGAATGCGTCTCATGTAATTTTGCCGAGGAACACAAAATTCAACGCTTCTAATTGTAAGAGCAAGTTAAGTGTAATCCTGCGTTATTTTTTCTTAAATGTATCTTCAGATTCAAATGTTACAGTTAGAAAATACAATTATTTTTCAGGGAGTAAGTTTTTAAAGTCAGACTTTATAGGAAATTAGAACAAAATGTTAGGAAATGTCCTTATGTAAAACAAGGAACTGGACTGACAGTTTTGTAATTGTCATTCTATTTTCATTTTGATAGAAAGGAATGTCTAAAAACAGTACTGTATTCTGATGGTATCTAAATTTGACTTTTTGCAGTAACAGGTGTTTTAAAAAAAAAATCTTTCAAAGCACTTGAAACAGTTTCAAATCTTCAGCTGATTATGGAGGACTAACCTATTTTATTATTTTCTGTCAGTAAAATATATACTCTTGTGAATTGGAAAGGACATTAATTATATTTCTCATTAATTGTATTTGTTAAAATTGTCTTTAAGTTGTGGTTAAAATTGCATTCTTTATCACTTTGGCCGTTGTTTTACTTGTGAGTATTGTAGAAACAGTTTTAAGAGAAGAATTCTTAGAATATATAAAACTACGATTTTATTAAGTTTAGTAAGTGTAATATTATAAAAGATAGATTTTTTGGGGGGGTTTTTTGGTCTTGTTTTGTTCAGGTACTAATGTTTGCGCCAAGAATAATGGTGGATGTCATCAACTTTGCCTTTATCGGGGAAATACACGGAGAACATGTGCTTGTGCCCACGGCTATCTTGCAGAAGATGGAATTACTTGTCTGAGACATGAAGGTTACCTGTTGTACTCAGGAAGGACGATATTAAAAAGTATACATCTTTCAGATGAAACCAACTTAAATTCACCAGTTAGGCCATATGAAAATCCAGAGTATTTCAAAAATGTGATAGCTCTTGCTTTTGACTACAGTCTGAAAGGAAGAGGTACGAATCGCATATTCTTCAGTGATGCACACTTTGGAAATATACAAGTTATTAAAGACAACTGGGCTGGCAGAAAAGTCCTAATTGAAAGTAAGTAAAAAAACCTCCGTATTTTATTTCAATGAACTTTATTAAGTGAAAAGTTGATAATCACTTGACTTTATAGAGTAAAAAATGTCAATAGAGTTTCACATGCTTAAGTATATAACACAATTATTATAGTTTATCCCTATAAGATACATTTAAACGTTATCTTTAGAATTACAACTTCAAAATAATATATTTTATAAAAATCTTACAGTGCGTGAAGCATGTTGTTATAAAACAGAAATGATAATGACAGTGCTTAATTTGTATTCCTGTGATTTCGAGGAGCTTTACTGTTGAAACAAAACCTCATTGGAAATGAAAGAAGTCCCCATATCCCACAAACCTCTTCATTGTTTATTTTTCTAGTCATTGGGGTGAAGTACTGTAAGATACCTCTGCTGACATAACCATTCCTCAGTATAACATATTAGGACCCTGGTCAGTGTGTTCAATTTACTCACTCTTCTACTCAGCCCAGGAGAAGTGGCTTGCACTCAGTGATAATCAGAAGCAAATTCCAACCTACAAAATTGTCTGGTCTTTGTAGAGGCTTGCTCAGTAGCTTTACCTGTTTACCATTCCTTCATTCACCACACTAGTTGGAGGGGTTGTGTGAAACTTGACATTTTTTAGCCTCTGAATACTTCAAGCCTGACAGTGCTATCAAGGAGTTGATGCCAATATCACCAAAATCTTCAGGACAAGACACAAAACATACTTTGCAACTGAGACATCAGTAAAATCTTCTGGGGATCTGGCAGTGAAATCTTTGTCAACAAAGTCTAACATAGCTTTAATACAATGTGTACTTAAAAAGTTATCGTGATTTGTCATGGTAAAATTAAAATTCAAGGAAAATCTTAGTAGGGATGTATAAGAAATATATCTTTAATGCTAAATGTCCAAAAATCTGTGCTTCAAAAATCTAAATTCTAAAAGCTGTCTTTGAATTCTTTTCCAATTTAATAATTCTCAAATAGACAATAAACCTTATTAATCTGTAGTCAGCTATCAGATGCATATATTTACATTGTTTCTTCTCTTCCTTGTCACTTTTGGGTACTGTCTGGGTTTTTCTTGTAAGCCACAGTTCATTTCAGTAACGGTTTTCCAAAATACAGGAATTGTTGTACAGTTTTTGCTCTTTATGTTGTGGGTAATTCCCACCTGAATTTCTGATGTCATATGTAACGTTGCTACATTCAGCTATTGGTTTGGGTCAAACAGTTTAATAACAAGACCAAAAAAAGTGATTAGGAAAAATGGAAGTACATTTGATGTGAAATGTGTTGCCCTTTGCTGTTGGGTTTTAATGAAAATATTCTTAGAAAAGAAAGAAGTTAAAAATCTGCAAAGTGATGAAATATTATTCTACAAATTATAGTGGATAATTGTATCATTATGTACCATGCACTGTGGTTCTGGGAAAGTATTTGTAGTCATGAAAACTGTTGGCATGGCGTCTTTTTTACTTGGAGTTTTTGTGTGTGCATATTTTAGAGGAATTAGTGATATCTGTAGTAAGATATGATAAAGAGAAACTAAGCAATGTTGTGAGGATGTTGTGAGGAGTTCATTACTCCCAAGAAAGCATTAAAACCTAGGGATTCAGAGTTGATGTTTTATCGTAGAGGAGACACGAACAGCTCACAGAAAAGTGCAGTGGTGACACACAAGCGCTATTTTTACTCTGGTGTTATAGGAAGTAGATTAAAAGTGTTACATGAAAAGCCACTGGAAAAATTTACATTTAAAACAGACGAAAAGGAGAAAGAAATACTGGTGAAGCAACAATTCAGATACAAATTGGTTTTTTAAAAGAACAATAAAGTATTCCTCATTGCTTTATAATAGGTTGTTGTACAAGAGCTAAAGAGATTCCATAAAGTATAGTTGAGAATTATAGTTTTAAGAAATTGTTAGGAAGTGTTTCTACTTGTAATCTTAATATGCCTGATTTCATTTTTCATTAGCAGAGTCAGCACTCTGAATAATTGAATGTCTGATGAAATTTTGTATCCTTGCAAAGAAACTACTGCATATAGTGGGATGTATTTGTGAACTATGGTGTTTGTTTTCTAGAAATGCTTCAGTTGTTTTTTCTTTGTAAATGAGATGGGATATCACATCCCGGTATGTGTTAGTTTATTGTTCTCCTTCATGTGTTTTAAACCCCCTTTCTTTATGTTGAGTCATTCATTTTAAACTGGTATTTTTGTACTAAATGTCCTTCCTTTCCGCAGTCTGCATGTGATTTTTTTTTCTCACTGTAAACAGGAAACAGTTCATGACTCTGCTTGATATAGTGGAAGTATTTGACCAACAGTGATACCTTTAAAGGTAAAAGCAGTGGTAAGACTGGTTGACACCAGTGCTTCCATTCACTGGAAGAAATAAAATTCTAAAATTTTCTGATTTCCATGTGAACTCTAAGTGGTTACACAGACATTATTAAATGGAATCCAGCTGAGAGATTTTAGTAATAATGTTTCATTGCAGGATTAAAAAATAACACATGTGACATTCATTTTGCAATCTTTTTTCCTCCAAAATTATTAGTACACATCTGTAGCAAGTTTTACTTTATTAGGAAGATGTTCAAAACCACATTGGAAGTACCTAGTGTGGCTTTAACAATTCTACAACCCCTTTCTACCTCAGTAAGTTGAAGTCTACAAATCATGCAAACCTTTACACAGTATTTGACTCAAATGGAGAAAATAGAGTACATTATATACATGATACTATTGTCCCAGATTTCACCGGATGTAGATCTGCTCATAAAGAATCTATTAGCTGATGGATTTCTTTCTAGCTCACTGAAATTGGATATGCCACTCAAATCTAACACATTCGTGAACTTTTCTGCACACTAAAAACAGAGTTAAGATATACAAAGAGCCCTTTATTAAACAGGTTTCCAGTTCACTAAAAACAGATTTACAACTCACGAGCAACCCATTATCTAATATGTTTTTAGCTCCCTGAGAACAGATTTACTACTCAGAAACAGCCCATTATCTAACATGTTTCCAGTTCACTGAAAACAGATTTACAACCCATACGCAAGCTATTATCTAACATAGTTCCGACTCACTGAATATTGATTTAGAATTCATAAACAACCCATTATCTGACAAATTTTCACCTCACTGAACAGATTTGCAACTCATAAACAACCCATTAGCTAACACGTTTTCAGCTCAGGGAAAGTGGATTTACAGCATATAAACAACTTTATCTAACTTGTTCCAGTTCACTAAAAACAGATTCAAAACTCACCAAGAACCCAGTACCTGATAGGGCTCTGTCTTCAGCAGGAAGAAACAATAACAACAACAACCAAAAAAAAGGTGTAGCATGTGCATAGTCTGCCATACCGTAACAGCTTTATTTTTCATGCAGCGTAGATTCTTGGAGTGGATTCTTTCTTATCTCTGAACTCTGCTGACAAAATAAGCATCATTTCCTTTGGTCAGTCAGTAGGGACTTTTTCTTTCTTATTTTTATACGTAACTTTATGTGGTTAATCTTTATTGATTGCCAATTTTTAAAAAATTACCTTGTTCTTGGCTGTGATATCCCACAAATATTCTGTTGGGTGATGAATTATCTAATCATTCAGTATCACTCATGATTTTATTGCTGTAGTATCATGTACAGTTTAATCCAGTCCGCAAACATTTTATAAATTGTCAGTGCAGTAATACCTATATTAAATATGTTGTGACATGACTGCCATCTGTATCGTGTGTTTTGATCTCAGTCTTTCCTTCCAGAAAGAATGTAAGAGGTTATAATTTATCGTCTGTCTTGCTTTAAGTACACACTTTGAGAAGTATCAGACTATGAAGGAGTAAGTAGGCACTTACTATGTGGTCCCATCCACCCACTAATTTCTTTTTAACTTTCCACTTTTTAGTTGTAAAGATGAGCCTTGCAGTTCACTTTACACAGGATAGACTGCTTCTCCTTCTAACCTGTAACCTAAGCTAGCTACGTGTGCTTCTGTATCCTGTTGTGTTGTAAAAGCTTCATGAACCTGTTACGGAAAAATGTGTGTGTTCTTACAGTGCCAGGAAATGGGCGCAGTGTCCCAGGGACCTTTTTGTCTCAGAAACCATGAGAATCTTGATGACATTCCTATTTTTCATTGTCAACAGTAGTCCTTTGTTAAAAAAGCTGACAATTAGAGGGATTGTGTTTGGAAAATTTATGCCGATATACACTTCGTCCGTTCTTCCAGTTTGAGGAATCATGCAGAATCCACCCTGCAAAGCAGTATTTTCTTGTTTCACGTAAGCTTTCTGGAACTTTTGATTGTGAAAACTAGTACCTCGACAAATCAAATCCTAAATCTGTTAGTATTCTAGAGGGGATCCAGAGAGATTACATACACTTTAGAAGTTGTTTTTCATTTGACAAACTGTAGACTTTGTAGAAAATTGAAAGAAGGTGTTAACTACAAAAGGAGATAGAAAAGGTAACAAATTTACTTGATGGTGACGCTGAGTTTAAATCAATATATTGGGATGGCCATCTCTGAATAGTCTTTATAGTTTCTCTTCAGTCCTACCGGTAGTAGATTTTCTAACTGTTGCCAGTCTCTCTGGCAGAATTCATTACTGACAGCCTAGGTTAAAATGAGATAATGGAGTAGTGTACACAAAAGAAAAAACAGAAATCAGTAGCAGTCAAAGGCACAGAGTTGTGCAAGGAGGTATTTGGAAATCTCACTTGTTCAAAATTGCTATAGGTTATCAGTTTCATTTGAAACAATAGGGTCTATTTTACTCTCAGAGGGAGCTCAGGATAATTTTACTCTTGTTTTCTTTGGTTTTGATCACTTCTAGGCAGAGCAAAACTATTATTTCAAACTTCTGAACCAGTTTCTGTAGTATTCAAATTGGAAGTGGTAACAAAGGCACTCTGATAAACATGTGTGAAGTACTGTAAATCTTTATGGATCTAAACAGACCTGTCATCCATCTGCAAGTAATTTTCATGTAGATTGAAACAACTGAAAATGAAAATGTTTCAACAGAAGCAGGCATCTGTTTGGTATATGAGAGTTTTAATATTATATGCTTATCCCCTCTCGTACCTCATCTCCCATTGACTGTTTGTTTTGTCAACTGGTAAACGGTGAGTTGACTTTGTTTCTAATGATGTGATGATCTGACTAGAGATCTCTTCTATATGGAAATCAAGGTCTCAGTTTGACCCAGAGCATTCAGGGAAAGATAGTGTATTATTCACAAAGTAGATTCTTCGTGGGTTTGATGGAACAAACAACTAATGGAAGCCTTAATTAAATTAAAATAGTGAAGATCAGTATGCTAAACATTTTGTTTCCTATTACACATAAGGTGATTACCACCGTGAATTGACCCATTAAGCCAAAAATACATTATATTGGATGTGATAAATATATGATTTTTTTCTTCTATAATATCCAAGATTAAGCCCTAACTCGCAAACCATCTGCTAAACTTCTCGACTTCAGTATCCTTCCTTTTCCGCCTGTCTAGAAACAGAGTGTCAGAGGAGCGTCTATTTTCCTTCTTCCTTCCCTGATGAACATGACATTGTGGATCAGCAGCTCTGAAAAAGTCTAAAATTTCTGTCAACTGAGAACAGAGAGGAGACCATGTTAAACTATCTCTCTGATGATCCACCTGTGTGAGCTATCTTCCATCCCAGTAAAAATGCAAATTAAGATTAGCTTTGATCAGTGGATGCCATGTTTATGCAAGGAACGCTTTTTTTTTTTAAAACAAGTCTCAGTTTCAAAGCTAATCGTGCAATCTCCTTTTTTTATTCCTTCTTGTATTATAGGTTGAAGTTTGAGGTACCACATTGACTGACCTAAGCCTGCCTCAGTGTATCTGTAGAAAAACAATGCAGCATTCGTGTAGGTTTAATGTAGTGGTACAACACTAGAAAGAAGACCAATGAAGAAGTTAAAAACTAAAGAAGAGGGAGAGGAAAGGCAAAAGAAAGCAAATGAGAAAGAGGAAAAAGTATTAATTAAGGAGCTGGGGGGTTTGCTACCTGTGTAAACAACGGCACTGAGACATTTTGCCAGCGTAACATCTTTCATAGCACGAAAGAAAGTGTTATGTGAAAAAAATGCTGCTTCTGTTTTGAACTTTAGGCAGTAGTGTCTATAGAAGGCAAAAATCTTTTCACTGCTAACAAAGTGTCAGATCCTGTGATGTATTGTAAGGCTTTTTACAGTCTGAATCTTTTAAAGATGTTCCAATGCGTGCTACTATTCTTACTAACTAAATGGATCCAATTTAACTGTCAAAAAAGCAGTTATGTTCCCATTTCTCTTACAGAACATTAAATTTGGTACATTGTATGAGTTCCCTTTAGTTTTGGAGCATTATTCTCCAGGAAAGAAATTTTTGACCTGTTAAAAATAAATACTTTAATATTGTTGCTTTTCATTTCATAAATGATTTGGATTCGTTCTAATTGTATATGTTGGAATATAGGCCCAGTGATTTTCGCTTTTTAAAGGAGGGAAATTGAGAGGCTATTGTTAAGTTTAGGACATTTAAGTAGTAAAACCCAAAATTTATTATTACAACTGCAGCCTTGTTACTGAAAAGCAAAGTGTCTGGTTTATCACTGTATTTTGTTTCTGAATGTGGCTGCGTATTACGATTAGTGGGTAAAACTTATGAGCTATTGCTATAGCTGTATAAAGTTCACTAACTTTATACTAAGTGGTTGTTATTCTAGAAACACCTGGTTTTGCACATTTCATGCTTTATTTAGCTGTTCCTTGTTTGAAAGTCTGAAATGTATTCATGACGGCAGCTGACATGCACTGATCTTTTAGTTCAGTATGTCCCGAGCATTCCCAACCTCAGTATTCAGGAAAGATGCTTCTGCCTATTAAACTTGAGATTATTCATGAAGAACTAATACTGCTTTTGACTGCTTCAACTTTCCACATTGGCCTTACGTTTTTATTGATGTAAATATTTGCTGATCTAAATTTTTACATAAGCAGCTGTGGCTTAGTTGCATAAAACGCAAAACTGTATTTGGTGAATTGTCAGGAAAAAGCTATACAGAGGAACATCTTTTCACATTTCTCCTTTGTTTTATTCTAAAGAGTCATGTGATCCAGCAAATATTACTAGATTATTAGGCTATTCTGCCTTTAATGCTTCTAATATCGTTAGACTGTTTGGTTTTACTTCAACAGTAACAGTAAAAGTGTGTGATTATACATATTGATTAGAAGGCTTATTAGTCTTAGGGTAATCACACTACTGGTATTGATTTAAAGGTGGTAAGACTGAGTGGTAATTTTTTTTTGAGAGAGCCCATATGTAATACATAAAAAGATAATATGGGCTCTTGTAATTAGTTCATGATGATTGTTGAGATTTTTTTAAAGTTAGAACACCTCCGTCTCTGTATGTTAGCTTTCTGTTCTAAAAGTTTTTCTGCTTTTAAAGCTTCTTCTACATGGATTCTTTAACTATTTTGAAGTTCTGGTGTTATGACACTTGTTAACTAATAATGGTATATTGGACTATAGTGGGAAGGTTATAGTTTACAGTTAAACAAAATACAATTGTTTTTCTAATTTGTTGAGTTCCCTATATTTCCTTAAGTATATGATGTATCATTATACCTTGGTTACATTGTTCCCTGGTGACCCTAAGACAGTCCCTAAATGTAATCAAGGAGTAAGTTATAACTAGGCTAATAGAGGACAGAATATTACAGGTTTACATTTCTATTGCTTAGGTTTTCTTAAGTAAGCTGTCAGGGAACAGCTATGGAAAGCCTATATCCATTATTTGGAGGTCTAGCTCTTGCTAGCTATTTGTCTTGTCTAGCTCTGGACTGGGCTTTACCAGTGTTGTACCACAAGTACATTGAATCAATATCTAATGCAGTTCATTGCACAGAAATATCATCCAGCTATCATATACTATTTGGTTGGTTAGCTCATGTAAGTATGATTAAAGTCATCAACTGCAGGTTAGGTTCATGGTATTTTTCGTGCTACGTTTTGATGCTTCCAACTCTGAATAGTCTCATCAGGTGTTTTGTGCAGACTTTCATAAGTTCACTGTTGGACTATAAATACCCTACTACTGAAGCATTTGCCTGTCCTTCGCACTGTACTTATATCACAGATACAGTAATTACATACAATATTTTGTATATCTTCATTGACATAGACTGAAGTGATGTTATAAATCCAGAAACTTATTTACCTGGTAGTTTCTTTTTGCTGCATGTATTAGAAGTGTAGAAGTGTTTTTTGAGCAATTATCCAGTATATGTATTTCCATTTTATTTGCACGTAGACTGAGTTTTTAATTGTCATTAGGAAGACATCGAACATCTGGAAAGATGTGGGATTTCAGTATTATACTTTCTACAAAAACAAAGGGTTATTCTACAATGATTTTATTTCTCTTTAGATTATTCTCAACAAATATTCATTCTTCCCAGTTCTGGCTACTGCAGTAAATTTGAAGGAATAGTAAAGTTACATGCATGGAGATATTTATAGTGTCTTGAACTTAAGCTAGTTGTTGCCTTAATGAACCCAAAGCCTTTGTTTATACAATTGTTTATCTTATTATATTTAATATTCTTTAATGCATAGTAGTGTATAGCATGGGCTTATATTTTGGAGATACAGAAAAATGATGCAGATGTTTGCTGATTTATAGTATATAATTCTAGCAAAACTTACACGTGCTGTAAAATAAAATAATATTCTTAGCTTAAAAAGGATAATGACATAATNTATCTTATTATATTTAATATTCTTTAATGCATAATAGTGTATAGCATGGGCTTATATTTTGGAGATACAGAAAAATGATGCAGATGTTTGCTGATTTATAGTATATAATTCTAGCAAAACTTACACGTGCTGTAAAATAAAATAATATTCTTAGCTTAAAAAGGATAATGACATAATTGGCTATTACAGTTCAGAGTTGTTTATACCGTATTTGATATTTAAGATTTCTGTTAGAATATATGATGGTCTTGTTTTACATGTGACTCACAGAAACAATTAAGAAACAATCACACTCTCATTTTTGAGACAAATGGAACTCACCCTGCTTTGTTTTTGTTGCAACTTATTATTGTCATAGAATTTTTGTTTAGCAGAAAGACTTCCTGCTTTATGGCTACTTGAGCAAATTAGAAGGGCAAGGAATTATTTAAAGTTCTAATCATGCAGTCAGTTCGATATGTGAGCTATAAATCTTTTTCTTCAGGTGCTTTATTGCTTGTGAGGCTTTCTTTTCACCTCAGATCAAACGGTGACCACCTATTACCTATCACTGTAATCTTACACAAACAGATTGATAGAAAGCGGTATCATCTCCTGTGACCGGTCTGGCATAACCATTGGCAGGCAGTATCCTGAAAGGTAAATGGTGAAAGCCAGCTCAGAGAATGAATAAAGATCAAGCAGTTGTTTTAATGTTAAGTACTGAACACTAAAGACTTCTCTAGAGTTCTAACATCAAAGTGCTGTTTGTGCTCTATCTGATTACTTTGATGGTTTTTCACTATTAAAAAAATTATGATATTGACAGTTGTTCCTGCTTTACAACTTTGCTAAAGAAAAGGAGTTGGTAAGAATATGAAATTAAAGGAAAAAGGTAGTTGAACTGATGCAACTGGAAAAGTTTTGACTAAACATTCTAGAGAATTTTAAAAGTAGATCAGAGATAAAAATCTAGGAAAATGAGAAATAGTATATACATTATTGAAAATCAGTGGCAACTCATATTGGATAATTTAAACTTTGTCCTTTATTATTTTTATTTTCTATTTGCAATAATGAAAGGAGCTTTAATCTGAGTTCTTCAGTTATTGATTTGTTGCTTGTCTGTTCCCTGGGAAAGTCAGATGAAGATCAGCATGGCAATATTTATAGGCTGCATCTCATATGTGGGATGCAATCCATCTTCGTTAAGTTCAGTAAAAGTGATAGATAGCATTTGGCAATGTAATGATGTGATCACTCTACCATTGCCTTTGTAAATCATAAGCTGTTGCATTCTCTTGTGTAGATATTTAATCAGTTATACACCCCATTACTGATTTAATTCAGAATGTCAGTGGCAGGTGAATAATGTGAGTATTTGTATATTAATATCATATTGTATTAATGTTCCTTTCATTTAAGTATGCTATTCATGTGAAAATCATAAACTGTTGCTTCATGGCTAGAATAAATTTAATCAGTGCTGTAGGCATCTAATGCCATCAGTGTTTTAATTCAATATGTCAGTGAAACAAATGTGTTTCTTTTCATTTCCAGTTTCTTTATGCTTTGCTAATTCAGAATATTTCATGATGCTGTGAAAATATGAAGCTGAGAGTAAACAAATTACTAATTTTCATCCTGTCAGTAGACTTTGGGACTGAATCCCCCAATTGTAGCACACGATAGGATGAGTACGTGTTTCTGATCTATTCTAAATTGACTGAATAGCTAATGATAAAGTAACTTAAAAAAAAAGGTGCTCTAGAATATTCCTTAAGGAAGTGTGAAATAAATTAATATAAAATAGTATCAATGCAGACTGGTAATGATGTAACACTAGAATGCAGTTGCTTTGGGATCTTCTCCAGTGTCCTGTCTTTGGCAATATGAAGTTGCTAGAAGGTTTTAGTTTTAAGGAACCACCTGAAGTTGCCTAGAGGACCATGTCTAGGTCCATTTCTGTCCTCAGTTGGTACCTACTTTATCATTGATAAAAGGATTTATATGAATTTTGTGATTCTTGACTAACTTCTAAAACAAAAAGTTTATTTCAACCTAGAAACAATATAAACTAACAAAAATATCGTATTAGAACTGATAACTTATTATACTGAAGGTTTGCCTGAGTAGTGTACTGACGATACTTCATCCAGCTCATACTGTATGCTAATAAGAACAAAGTTAGTTGTATTTTCCGTTGTAAGAATTTATCTAACTCTTGGATAGGCTTAGCACCTACTTTCTTTCTTATGCCACTGATGTTAAAACCACTTTGCTTACAGATTTCTAAAAGTATTAAATGATTCGCTTCTGAGAATTGGTAGAGTTCTCAACTCTGTAAGTAAGGAACATGATAAAACTACAAGTTTATTGGCAAATAAATGAGAGTGCTGGGTATAAATCCTTCAGAATTTATACTTTTGGTGGAGCTAAGTAAATCCACTTGGTGTGTGTTTGCAGCGGTTTTATGTTTAATTAGTTGTTTTTTTCTTGTCTTGCATCAAGGCAATTGAATTCCTCTGAATGATTTCTTAACTTTTTTTTATAAGAAAAGCATATTTTTTACTCTGATCTTTTGTGCTTACGATGTTTATGAAACAATTATCATCCACAGGTTTGTCACCTGAACCTTTTGATAGTTTCAGATGTAATTTGCTCCAAGACGTGATCATCTAACAAGGAGCCGTCTCTTCTTTAAAAAGTATATATACATCAAGCAGTTTCTAAAGTTTTATTTGTGATAAAACTTTTCCTTAATTAGATATCAGGTATTTGATTTCAGGCAGCTTTCACAGCCTGATTCTTTTGCTGCATTATTTTCAGATTTTTTTTTTTCTTTTCAGTCGCAATCGTAATCTTTGCAATTCCCATTAAGATAGAGATTTCTTGGGGGTTTTTATCTTAGCTTCCTTATTTTCAAGTCATTGCTGCTGTTCTTTTTTTATTTAAAATGTTTTATTGATTGCTTTGGTTTAGTTCTGCTCTACTTGTATGTCTATATGGCAAGGGTTTTAAAAACTGCATGTTTTAAGCATTTTATTAAAACAAGAGGAAGATGCATTTTTCATCTGTATGCTAAATGTTTGCTTGTCTCCATATATGACATAACTTTCTGTTTCTCTGTTTTCTAAAATTTAGAAATTGCCATTTTATAACTACTAATGTTGAATTAAACCTTCTTCTGTCACTATTTGCAGACCTTGATATGGAGTTGCAGTATGATGTGTTGATCTAGTTTAAGAATGTGAAGCTATACTTTCTGATTCCTGTAGAAAAGCTGAGTTCTCTTAAGTATAGAAATTACAAGTAAACCTACACATCTTGTATTTGAAGAGCTCTTTCATCATTCTAGTTGTATTCCAGTTCATCACATCTAGCTGTGGCACAAATATCATTATCTTTTGTCTACTACAGAAGAGTTTTAAGCTATGTTGTCTAAACAGTTTACTTTCAAATTTTTTGACAGTCAGACAAGAAGCAAAGCTAAAGTTGATAGAAATTCAAGAGGTTACGAGGGTGGGTTTTTTTTTTTCTGATGGTCATCTTTCAAATGAAGAGCATGATTTGCAGGAAATCTTAATTAAATCCTCACCTCCTAAGGGGTATGTCTTTAACCACAAGACAAAGGCTTGATTTCATTTTTTTAAAAAGCTCCCTAATAAAGATGAGGAAATGTCTGACATTCAGAGATATGAAAAGTAAAAATAGTGAAATAAATGCTCTGATGGTTTGTTCATTCCAAATAAAGTGCAGAATTGGCCAGAAAACGTCAATACATCTTCTGTCGTATTTTAATAGAATCACAGAATACCCCTAGTTGGAAGGGACCCACGATGATCATAGAGACCATCTCCTGACTCTGTACAGGGAAACCTAAAAGTTAAACCATATATCTAAAAGCATTGTCCAAATTATATCTAAGACTGTTACTCTTAGTTTAGAGAATTGTAAGTATGGTGAATTGGGATTCAGCATATAATTTTAATGGAAATTAATAGATTAGGTTAGAACTGTATTCCTGGCTCTTTATTTTACTATTTGTGACACTTACTAAGTTTTCTTTTAATTTCACAGTTAGTGGAAGATTTGCAAGAAGTGACCAAGAAGTATATCAGAGCCCATATCTAAACTACAGATTTCTGCCCCTGGGAGTGATCTCTGGGCACAGGACAGGGAGCAGAGTGGTTCACATATGCAGTGCTTGGTCTGGTGCCTCTAGGATAATTTGAGCAGTCCAGGTTTCCTTTGAATCCTGTGTTGTGTTTCTTGGGCCCTGAGATATTACCATTATTTTTAGTTTTTCTTCTGGCTCATGTTGCCTACAATTGTGTGTTGGCTGTATGTCAGTTCTAAGAGTGATATTTGATGTTATGATCAAGGATATTTTTTGCACACCCTGAAGCATGGTGTGAGAAAGTTAAGGTGTATTTGAGGTGTAGAGATTTCAGTGGTTGGGATGTCTCTTTAGGCAAAAAGAACAAAACCTTATGTGGTTTTGCGTATACTCCCTGAAGAGGTGCTTTTTTTTCAGAAAGAGTAGCAAACTTTTGCCGAAAGGATAGCTGAGTTACATCTCTGAAGGAATTGGTTGCCCTGGTATAAAGTAACATGCATGTGGTGTAGGCGCTCAGGAGTGTGAGACTCAAGAGCGAAGCAAGTGACTTTCTCAGTTCATAGTGTAGACAGACATACCCAGACACATCAGAAACCACAGCTGATAATAAGCCTGCATTCAGGCATGTTCTAACTGGTTTTAAAATACTTCAGTAGGTGTTTGCACACCTCTGTTCTGATGTTTGAAAGAACTGCTTATCCTTGATTTCAGTTGGTGATTTCTGAAACAGAAAATAAAAACTTTGCTATATCTTGATGTGATTTTGATGCTTAAATTAAAAATAATAAGACAACTAAATGTTGCATTTAACAAAAGAATACTTGTAACCCATTCGGCTTTTTTGAAAACCGGTATTCTTATCTAAAGGATTGTCTTTGCAACGGTCAGAAAACCTTTTGTAATTTCGAGTTGCCTTCAATGCCATTTTTAAACTCAATTACGTTTTTGAGTTACTTGTAAGTGACCTGAATGTATCTTTTCATAAGTTCTCCTTCATAAGTAGGAAACCCCATTTTAGATTTATTCACCTCCCTTTGAGTGTCATCTAATTTATTTTTTCTGTTTTTCTTCTTTAAGACAACTCACTGAGACTTCTCTACAGATATGTTACAAAAATGTAGTCAGATATCCAAATGATTTAGAAAGAGAAATCTAAAAAAACTGACAAGTGATTATTTGTCTCATAGTTTTGATTCATTTGCCTCCTGGTTTTGATTTAATGTTAGCACTTTCAGTGTGATGAAACATATTTTAGGACTTTCTGTTCTGTGTATATGAATTGCATGCTAAAAATTACATCTTCCAGCAAGCTGAATGTAAATTGTAATAACCAGCGTAATGTAATCCTTATTATATTTCTAGATTTTTGCCTTCTGTAGTTCATTAATAAGCTGCATGAAGCTTCTGGTCTAAAATTACTTGTTTCTAACAAAATAATAAGTGAAGTAATCAACATACATTTCTATAGCAATTCAAAAATAATGGTAGGAAATAATTACTCCTATTTCTCACAGTCTGTCAGTTTTATGTATTGGAGTCAGATACAATTTATCTTTTCTGGTTGTTAAATATATGCTTTAGCTGCTAATTAATATTTGCCTTTTTTTCCCAGCTCGCAGTTTTCTATGTAGAATGAAAGAGTGTGGTATTGTGGCATACTGAAACGATGTATTGATGCTGAGACCTTCAGAGTTGGTCTTTTTTCATGTGTTTAAAAAAAGCCTGTACGGTTAATAACAGCAGGACACTTTGATCCCTATTAATGTAATGTGTATCTCTGTTAGAAAATACATCGAAAGATAATGCTAAATAATACAAGTAATTAGTGAAAACATGCCCGAGACTTGGCTTACATGATGTTTGAATTTGTGACTAAATTATTGCTGTCTTGAATAAATGCTTATTATTTCTAATGTATTATCTGGGGACACTGTAGTAAAAGTATTAATGAGTATTAGAGCTGACAAATATAGTACAGGGATATTAATAGTGATCTTGCTCTTTATGTTTTTTATTTACATTTATGAAAAAACAATAAGCCTTTGAGTCCAATAAAAACATAAACAGGTGAAACAATAAAAGAGTTGACAGAATCAATAGGGTGAATTACTCTGTGATTCTGCAGGATCAGCTTTGAGGGAAAAGAAAAATAAACATCTTGTTAGTAGGAGTTTTATTTGCTCTGTCTGTAACTGTGTCTTCCAGATGTTGGGTCAGTGGAGGGCCTTGCTTATCATAGAGCTTGGGACACTCTCTATTGGACCAGTTCAACCACATCCTCAATCACAAGACATACTGTTGACCAGCGACGTCGAGGAGCTTTCAACCGTGAAGCAGTAATAACAATGTCTGAAGATGATCATCCACACGTACTGGCTCTAGACGAATGTCAAAAGTATGTATTATATCTTTCTTACCAGATTTTAATTTTTGCCTAATGTCAAGGACACAGCAGCACTTTTTGTTTCAGTCAACTAATACTGCTGAACTCTGTGAAGGTTAAGTAGATTTGTTTGTATTGATTTTTAAAGTAATTGCAGAATTAAGATACAACATTTTATATGTTTTAATGTTACAGATCAAATAATCATTACGTTTTCATGGAATATGAAAAAATTGAAGCTGGTTTCAAAAAAGTGAGCTAAAAGCAAATTCTCAAGTGTGATCATTTTACTGATTGCTTTTGTCAGACATGTTACTCTCATTGCTTAAATAAAACCAAAATTAATTCAAACCTTTACGAAAAGGAATATGAGTTTCTTGTGTGGCAAATTTTATGGTCCCATATGTTTATCACAAAGATAAGTATTGTATAAAGTTCTATAACAAGAGATATACATTTACAGTGCTTGTGGACAACATCCTGGAAAGAAGTCTGGGTTAGTTCCCTTCCTGCCACTCTCTAGAAAACTATATTTCCTACTAAGGTAATAGGAGGGTTTATATTTCTACTTCAGCCTTTTGCTAATAAGTGTCTTAAAATTTGAGTTACTTTAGTTCTGGAAGAAAGACAACCTGCTTTTTCTGCTTCTTGTAATTGTCTTCCCTTTGGAAAGGCTAGGCTACATCCCTGCCTTGTTATGTTCTATTTTTAATTTGTGATAGCTGAACGTACAATGTTGCATGGGTAGCCAAGGAGGTTATTTCCATGTGTGACTTCACGTATCGTTGATGCAAAGTAAGAGTTTATGCTGTATTGTAAAATATAATTTGTCTAGGCATCATAAATAAACTGACTAAATACTCATGAAGGTGACAATGAGAGAATGGACAGGCTCTGATCAGCGTATAAATTACATCCACAGCTCATTTTGTCCACCGTTGTCGAACACTAGCAAGGGGCTGATTGTGCCTGCTGTAGAGCATATTCAGGTCACTTGATTCCCCATTATCATCCTTCTGCATACCAGTCCTTTGGTCTGTATCACAGTTCTAATATGGGAAAAGCTGCAGATTAATTTCACTGTTAGAAATTACTAATATACACATTAGCAGAAGATTTATATTGTTAAACATCTTTTATCTATCTGTAATGGTATCTTAGTATAGAGACATGATTGGAATTGAACAGACCTGTGAAGAGAAAAAAATCTGTCTTGTATACAAGTTAATGAACTAGGAAACTGCTATAACTTATAGGATGTTGGCTATCACATTTTCTTATTCACCATTGATTATTGCAGTTACTTATACATGCCATTCATAATTGTCTATGAAGGCACATATTTTTTCTGTTGCTCATTTCATAGAGAATTAAATTATAAAATGTATCTTATGGTTTGTTATTTTGATTTTAATACAGCTTAATGTTTTGGACTAACTGGAATGAGCAGCTCCCAAGCATCATGAGATCTACCCTCTCAGGCAAAAATGCACAGGTTATCATTAGTACAGATATTCTGACACCAAACGGACTTACCATTGATCATAGGGCGGAGAAACTTTACTTCTCGGATGGCAGCTTGGGAAAAATTGAGAGGTGTGAATATGATGGATCACAAAGATATGTAAGTAAAACGGAAATCCCAAACACACTCATCGTAAATCTGCTTGTTTGCACTTGTTAGCATCTTTGAAATGAAAAAGTTGCAGAAAGATCATGAGTTGCCTAAGTTTCTCCTAATAGTAGTTGCACATTAGATTTACAACTGAAAACACTTCTGAACTATGAGTAATGCTCTGTTTACTCAACATATTCCAGTTTCTGGATGACCTTCTGGAGATGCAGACCCTTACCACAAAATGTATTTACATTGGTATTGATCCTGAAGCATCACTGTCCTAAATGGTCTATATCGCTTGAAAAAAATGTGGAAGTAACTTCAGCAGAAGAGGTAGAGAAATGTTCTGCTTTACATAGGATGATTATAGTTTTCCTTCCAGTGGCAAACTTTGCTGAATCCGCTAGAATTTCTTTTGTGTAATGTTTGAGTTTTACTTTAAAAGTCACAGAATCACAGAATGGTAGGGGTTAGAAGGGACCTCTAGAGATCATCTAGTCCAACCCCCCTGCTAAAGCAGGTTTGCCTAGAGTGGGTTGCACAGGAATGCATCCAGGCGGGTTTTGAACATCTCCAGAGAAGGAGACTCCACAACCTCTCTGGGCAGCCTGTGCCAGGGCTCTGTTACTCTCTTATTTTCTTCTTTTCTAACTATCCATTTTCAGATATATTCAACTGCACTCCATTACTGTTTTATCATCATACATTTCGGTACTTGAGTGCTCTATTAGTTTCAGCTCAGTTAGACCTTTTGCTTGCAATCTGCTGAAGGCAGTCAATCTGTGCTTATGATTTTGTTGCATGTTTAGCTCTACACTTCTCATATTTCATGAAGTCTTCCTTTTGGGGATTTTGTACCTCCTAAAGTGCATGATAAAATAAATGAAGGGCATGTTCTGGCTTGTATTTTCAATTCCCAGCTCTACAAGATAATGTTTGGTACCTCAGCTCACTTTCATATCTATTAATGTAATAAAAATCCTTCAGATGCTATATAAAAGCTTTGAAATCTTTTTGTATCTTAAATGAGAATTACATGTTTTTCTAGAATCTTATCCAGGAGAAGTTCCACATACTTTATTTAGACAAAATTTCTAATCAGGGCAAAAGAAGAGAGCCAAATTTGTAACAGCAGAACAGAAGTAAAATCAGCATGGCTAGGCATATAGTTCTGTGTCATTGCCTTTCTCCTTTTGTTTTTATTTGTATAAATTAACCGCAGCTTACTAATGTTTTCAGCTGCAGAAACGGTATTAGAAACTGTACAAACCAAAGCTATATGGATTCTAAAGTATACAATCTCTGACTATATATTTGCTGTGAAAATTGATTGACTCTGGTTTTTATGCTCAGTGAATCCACCTGTGTATCTGAGAATAGCATACAGTTTGGTGACTTTCTCTGGGGGTTTTTTATTTTGTTTTGTATTTGGGAGATAAGAATGGAATGACTGCCTTTCCTTCTTTCATATTATTCCTTGGGTTTTATCCTTTAATTATATCTTGATTTTAAGTGTTCTACAAAACCTGTCTGTCCCTTTTCATTTAAATTTGGGTCATACTTTCAGAGATGGTTCGTGTCATTTAGATCTGTGTGTCCTTCAGTTACTGCTGGGTGTTTTGTCAGGTAATCTAACAGAACAGCACATGGTGTTCCAGATGTACATGTAACAGATCTGTCTTGAACCATACAACAGCTCAGTAGTTTTTTCAGAATTGTCGATGATTCTATCTCTTGTGTTACTAAATATAAGCAATCAAGAGTTTTAACTGGTTTGTATGCAATGATCTTGGAGTTCCTACTTAATATACAAAGGGATATAACTAGTTCAATTGATCTCTGCTTAGTTTCTGCCATTTGGTGTTTTTCTTAAATCCTGCTTCATTCATCAGTTTTTCTAAAATATGTCCAGTCTTATCTGTTCTTATTCCTGATAATTTGATTAGTTATGGAAAGTGCCTCATTTTGCTGTCTATCCCATCAAAGTATTTTTCAAATGGAATCTTGAGGGACTTGTTGCCATCTTAAAATACAGGTATAGGAAATACAGATAGAGGAAATTACCTGTTTTTCTCAAGCTCATTAGGTTTTGCAAGTATTTCCTTTGTAGGACTTTGATCACAATTTGAAAATTCTAATATATTACGTCCTCTTCTTGACTCCCTGTCCCCTTTGTATTCTATTTTGTTGCCATTTTTCAAGACTGCCAGTACATTAGAGAATTTTTTTATGTTATTCCATCACGTGATGTATTAATCTACATATAATAATTGTAAATTACAAACTCCTCTCTTGAAGTAAGGTTCATTGTGAATTAGAAATGCCTGTTTAAAAGGTGCATGCAACTTTTATTTCTTTCACAAGTAGGAATTTGTGCTAATACTTCATTGTGTTTGCCTGTAAGTTTGCTGCAAACTCAGACACTTGTTCTTAACTTCCTGGAGCTTAAGGATGCACATAAATTCTTATATAGATGTCATTTTATTCCAGTGATTTGCTTTGCTTAAGTACATTGCCATCTCTCTCTCTCCTAATTATTTGTCCTACTATTTTTTTGTCATATTTATTAGGAAAAAGAAAAATATCTCATTTAGTTCATCGTTAGTAAATAATTTAAAAATAATTTCCTTTATCTTCTATGCTTTCTTCAATTGTTTTCTCTGAAAATCCTTCTTTCTAGTCTGGATATTCTTTTGTTCCTCTTCTAGTTCAACAGGTATTCTTAAATTATTTTCTTATGCTTTTTTCAGTTAAAATTAGTTTGGTTTTTTGGTTTTTTTTTTGTCTTATCCATTTTGGCTGCATTACCGCTTTCTGATGTATGTCTCTGTTTTGTACTGCCACTTCTTTTCCATTTTGCTATCATGTTTAGTTTTACTTTCCAGACCCTGTTTTACTTAAGGGTTTGAATATTCTGTCAGATAAGTACAAGGTAATTGCTAGGTTATGTGAAAACACTTAAACTTCATCGATGCACAGGGTATAACAAAAAACACATCACAAACATGAAGTGGGAGATGCTGCAACTTAGTTGCAGAAACTGTTACTATACTCTCTTTTTTTTATCAGTCCTCTGGCTTTCAATTTGCATCAGCAAACTTGTTCGTTCAATTTGCTCAGCCATTGAACGTTGAAACTTCTGACTTTCCTAGTAAATTGCCTCGTGGTTTGGCTTTCTGTCATTTTAACTCTTCTTCCCCATTACAGTAAACAAAGAAGCTCCCAAAAGCAATAAGCTGAGTCCAGCATGCTCTTCTGAAGGCTTTTTAGGAGCTTTAGTGTGTTACTCATACAAAGCTATATTGCTGTTGGTTATCCTACACCGATACCTGTTTTGGGAGCATCAACTAATTCTGTTGTCAAAAATACTGATCTGAGTTCTCACATGGTATGAGATTTGGAACAGAGTTGTGTGTGTTTCCTGGGTGCTGAAGGTACTTTTCCTGCATTAGTTAGATGGAGTTTGTCATACCAGAAAAAACCCACCATGCTGCTTCATTCAAATCTGCACTTAAATTGTACTGGCCTCACTAGCAGCGCTTCAGCAAAGTTGCTCCTCACTGCATAGATGTGCTCTTACTGATACAAGAATGCCAGAATCCAACTATGAAATAGTATTATTGACCTGGTGACATAATATTTCCAAGGCAATTCTTTTTCTTCGTTCATATGCCATCCAGCTTGACAAGATCTCTGGTTTCTGTAACTTTAGGATAATACAGGTAAATACAACATTCCAACATTCTGATAATCTGAGATTCTTCAGGGTGCTTCTGCAAGGTCCTGCCATCAGCCACCCCTCAAAAATGGTTTAAACAGATTACCCTTTTCCTCACTAGCTCTGCTTCATTGCTTTCTAGTTTGAGTTAGGTTAACAATGGTAGAAATTGTATAGTAGAACATGAAATGCTAATGGTAATGTAATGAATTTTCTTCCAGATAGCAGCTTTTTTCTTCATTCAACTCAACACAATAAGCTAGTACAATGAATGGGTAGAAAATAATTTAGCAGTATTGAATGACTCTTTTAGGTGGATTGTAAGAGTTTACTGAATTTGTGTTAAGTTGATATTTTAGTATTAGTATTTGGTTGCTGGAGTACTCTTTCAAGTTTGGAAGATTGTTTTGTTAATTTTATTCCTTTTTACTACTTAGAAGATATGCACAAGCTTTATTTTTAATATTTCTTGTTCTACTCTGTAAGATCTTCCTATTTAAAAAACAGAAGTTGCAATTGTTTCTTTCACAATGACTTCCTCTTTTTCTCCATTTTTTCCTCCTGCCATTAGTTGGATTTAATATCGTGGCCACAGCTGTTTTTAGCTGCTTAGTGCTTTAATTATAACAGTTTGATCGTCAATACAGAGACTGAGTCAACAGCAAATAAAGCCAATTTTATTTGGACTTACTTTCCCAATAAATCATAAGCTATTTTGATTTTTTCATTTTCTTCTTCACTAATGAGTATTCTGTATAATTTTACATATCAAGAACCTAGAAATATAGTTAATTTCCTGTAAACAGAAATCTGATTATTTTAAAACATTGAGGTTGGAATGTTTTGGTCTCAGTTGTGGTTTTGTGGGCCTACAGATGTGATTGTTAAAATCAATATGGTTTTACAGGTGTCTCCAATAATTATAACCTTCATGTAATTGCAATCTTACAGAAATTATAACTTTCAATTTCTAGAATGTATGTTTTTGTTCTATTGGAATTCTGTATTTAAGCAATTAAACAAGTTCTGAAGTTGGTGTTCAACTTCCGTTATCTTCAGTAACATGTTATCAGATCTGTTCTTCAAGCTACTAAATGCAGAAATGGAAGTTAGATTTGACTGTGCATTTATGAAAAACTTGGCTTTATGATTTACATCTAAAATTATTTTTCAGACTTGTCATTATGCTTATTTGTAGTACAAGTATGATCAAGGACAGTAGAGTAATTTTGGTCAATTCTTGGAAGGTATTCATGATGACACCTATGTTACCTTAAGAAGTAGCCAAATAACGCACTAAGGCAGGATAGAGATTGGCCAAGGTAGCCAGAACAGAGAAAAGTCATGCAAAATATTATCAATTAGAAATGTAGAATGTCTAACTCCATTAAAATTAGAATGTCAGGTGCAGGACCTGAGCATTTCTGAGATGAATCAGATTGCTGCATTCTCTATAAACTAGTAAATAATCAGATGTGAAACCTAACCAGAAGGAATATAATGTCAACTAGAAAGCAAATATTTTAATAAGCTTGGATGATTGTGTAGGAATAAAATTGAGACTACTCTCTTTAGAGAAATTACTTCATCAGTTTCTACAGCTTCCTTGTGATTTTGTTAGACAGCACTAGAAGCAATGACAGTAGAGAAACAAGAAATGCTAGTAAAAATTTATATTGTTAGCACAACATGCACAGTTTATGACCTAGACATTCAAGTTCATCATGTTTGGCCTCTTCTGTTCCCCTTGTTATGATAGTTTATTTTTGGGTTCTGGGATTTTTAATCAATTCATTCTTTCTGTGTTTGAAAAGCAGCTGGTGTGGTATGGATAATCTTGGAAATTAATGGTACTAGAACTGAAGTTGTGGTGGATTTTTTCATATTCTCTGTTCAGCAGTATAATTACGTAAGTTGTAGTGGGGATGTTCTGCTCTTGATTCTTTTCTCTTGCAAATCTGATCAAAAAGAATCTTTGTATCTCAACTTCCCAAATGTCTATGTTTCCCCTAAACATTTGTCTGAAAAAGTCCAGAACCAACATAAAGAGTGAAATATCCCCCCTGCTTAATGAGTTGCTCTTCTAGGGAGTTCACTCCATTGACGTTGATGAGTTAGTTACTTTCTTTAAAGTAATGCTAAGATCGAACTTAATGAAAGTGATTCCCTAACGAATGGCAATAAAATCCTCTAATCCGTGTGAGCTAGGTAGCTGGTTGACACAGATCCAACACCGTTAGTTTGGGATTATTTGCTGAAATATCTTGATGTCTAGTGTTGGTGGCCTGGTAGAAATTAACTGAAAGAAGGAATTAATGAAAAGATAAAAATGATCTCTAAGGCTTTGGAGAAAATGATTATTTATAATATTTCAGGATCTCATGAAATTCTAGGAGATGGACATAAATGGAACATTAGATGAAGTTTGTCATTGTCATTTATGCTGTTTAAAATAAGTATTATGTAATTCATACGCATGTAGTTGCAAAGAACCTGATTAATATAGTCATAATTTGCAGAGATGTATACTTTCCATTTGAATGGCACTCAAAAGTACAGGCCTGTTATAAACAGTAGCTTAATATATCATTCAACTGAACTGCAGTTCTAAGTAGCAGCTGGAATGCTGCAAATTTAACATTGCAGTTCGATGTGCAGTGTCTTACACATGTTCATTTCTAGCACGGAGAAACAAAAATTAATTCTTGAACAGGAAGCACTCTGATTTTGTTACATTTCCCTTGGACAATTCTATGGAAACAGGATCTTACTGTTCTTGGTAAATGTGGTATTCTGGTATGTCCTTTGTATCCTTTGCTATGTGATCGTAACTTGAGTTATTATGAAGGTATTTTTGAAAGATACAATAAATGAAAAGAAAATCTATGCATTAAAGACATCATACTGATGAAAATACAGTATTTATTCAGGATAATTGTGACAGTCAATATCATCAACAAAAAGCATGATGATTTTTAGGAGGGTATAGCAGTGATTGGCAATGTTCTTTCTCAAAACCCAACTTAAAACTATACTAGAAATTCTTTTAATTTCTTTTGTGGCAACAGGAATGAGGAATTTGTAAACTCACAAGTGTTCTCTTCAGTACCAAATTTCCTTCTTCTTCTGTCTTTAAACTCCTCCCCCTCAATTTTTTTTTTTTCTGGTTAACATAAGATTTTTGTCATAACAACACCACAGTGTTGAAGGGCAGAATTTGGATACTCCAGATCAAGGCTGATAGACTTGTTTATCCAGCAAGAGAAAGCATTTTTCTTTTAATTAAAGCAACCACACCAGTTACAAGCAAAAACAAAAGAATCAAATGTAAGTATATCTTTTTTACGTGGCTAAATCTAATACATAGAAGTTATGACCTAGATTATTTTATTTTTTCCCCTGGCTGTGCAACTCATTTCCCTGCATCCCAGTTTCTCTGTTTTTTTTTTTTTTTAATAGATTCCATGTTTATACTCTTTTAAAAACAGTATTCATAACTGAATAATAAATATCACATACTATTTTGTCTTCCATTGGAAAGAATGAAATATATAAGCTAATTTTAGATTAGTGTGGTGTTCTGTATAAGTCAGTTGTCAGATATGTTTCAGTTTTCTGATATTCATCTAAAATGTTATTTTTAGGTTACAGATATTGCCTTATTATGCAATTAACTTTAAATTGTCATTAATTTTAATCTTTTTAAGTGGGGTTTTCTATACTAGCTTTGTCATTCTGTATAGACCTCTAAGTAGATTTGAGTATCTTTAGAAGAGTAAAGAGCCCTTGAAAAACTTTTAAAAGCCTTATTAGATAGCACTGCCCATTTATTAAGCGTTTTGAAAGAGAACTGTTATTAATAAGCCATTCATGAGAGTTAAAATACTTAAAAAAATACTTAAAAGCAACTCATATTTTAATCTGATCCATTAACTTCATGCACTCATCTTTAAAAAAAAAAA
>VZSC01006589.1:0-23287 GCA_013398225.1 Steatornis caripensis | reverse complement strand
TTTTTTTTTTTTTTTTTTTTTTTTTTTTTTTTTTTTTTTTTTTTTTTTTTGGGGGGGGGGGGGGGGGGGGGGGGGGGGGGGGGGGGGGGGGGGGGGACGGGGACAGCCTGGATCAAAAGACTGGTACCACTTTATACGTTTACAGAAATTACTAATTTTCCCAGAGAAACATGGAAGGCAATGCAATGAATTCGTTCAGATTATTTATTTTCGTTATCTCTCAGAAATTCTAATGGAGAAATAATAATTCCCAGTAATTCTGGTCTTCAGCCAAAATTAAATTTTCAACTACAGAACTGAATGAAAATATTTTATACTCTTCAGAACAGAAACTGTACTTGTTAAATTTTTAATTCTGTTACATGGAAAGAAAGAACATGTATGAAAATACTTCAGAAGAGCTGTGATTTAGACTAAGATTAAATTAATTGTATTTCTGTAGTTTTCATTCAAACCCTACTATATATTGAACTGCAATTCATGTTTTCTTTCTAGGTTTTAAACTGGTAACACGGTGACTGAGGAGATTTTTTTAATTGAGAAACACAAAACATTTATTGTCTTAGATTCAAGTTTCTAATGTGATTGTAGTCATGAACACTCTTCAGTTCTGAAGCATGCTTCTGGCTTTGATTCATAAAGACTCAGAATTTTTAGACTTTCAGCCATGCTACAGTACCTCTTTTCCTCTGTTCTGTTTGGACTATTAAGCAGGTAGTGTGCTCAGTAGGTATTTTTACAAGCACATTTAGATAATCTCTGATTTTTTTACTGAAGGAATACACACCTAGGTTTCTGAAACTTGGACATATCGATAAATAATGTTAACTCTTGTGGTGTCCTTTTAATACATTTTAAGTGCTGTTACCTCATTTTTGCAGATGCTGTAAGTATAGAAGAATTGTTTTGTCTAAAACTATAAAGCGATATGAGTCACAGTTTGCACTTTCAAAACTTCTTATTCAGTGACAACATTCCTTCTCATGTTTGTCTTCTGTACGTATGTGTTTTAGGTAATTGTCAAATCTGGACCAGGTACCTTTCTCAGCCTGGCTGTATATGACGATTATATCTTCTGGTCAGACGGAGTGAGGAGAGCTATTCTGCGTTCCAGTAAATATACAGGGGGAGATACGAAAGTTCTTCGTTCTGATATCCCGCATCAGCCAATGGGCATTATTGCTGTTGCCAATGATACTAACAGTTGTAAGTGACAAAGCAAGATATGCTATTTAGTTACTTCCAGTATAATTCATTTACAGAATTTTACTTTGGTTTAAACAAGTTAAAACATTTCATGTTGTTTCATAAATTCTTGTTCTTGTAGGAACTGTTAACAAAAGATTGGACTTAATCTCTTCCCCAAGTACATAAATATTATTGAATGACCGTTTTCTGCTATGGACGTTGTGCTTATTTGTTAGCAGTTAAATCATTTCCTGTCAAATATCAGCAGTTTTGAATGTTGTGGGTTTTTAAAATTATCATATTCAGATGAACTCCATTTGTTTATCTTTAGCATGCTAGCATCTGACGCATGCTGACATTTTAATCTGACTGATAAAACTTGAATCAATTGCCCATGAATCTGAGATGTGGTGATCTTTGCTCTCTCAAAGACATTGGCCATTGAAGCAAATTTAATAAAAAAGACTTCATCTTTTTATCATTTGTTCTTCAGGTGAGTTATCTCCTTGTGCACAAATGAATGGAGGTTGTCATGATTTATGCCTTCTGACTCCTGACGGACGAGTGAACTGTTCATGTCGAGGGGATAGAATGCTGATAGATGATAACAGATGTGTGAGTAAGTAATACTAGCTGACACAATGCTTTTCTATGCTGAGATGCACTTGGCTATCATAAGCAAAGACAGTTGGCCCAAACCATTAATTTTATTGCTTCTATATACTGTAAAAATTGATCTGACAATTCAGCGCATACCAGGGTTTCCACTGTTTTATGTCTTAGAAGGGTTCAAGGGGTTAAAAAAATATTAATAGTTATACTTTCTTAAATTCCAGTTTTGGTAGTTGCTTTCTACTGAACATTACATATTTGCAATTTGGTTTTGTTGATTACAAGTGTTTTCATGTCATGCGCTTAGACACTGGTGCAAGAGTGATGCACTTCACTCATAAGAGAGAAGTAGCAATATGTTTGTTGATGTAAAAGAATGATTTAACAAAGTTTGATAGTAAATGTGACAGTGGTTTCGCAAGATTCGATGCCAAGGTGCACTTGGTTGTTTAATGCATAGATGTCACGGTCAGACAAACTGTCAGGGAGGCCCTCTCATTGAGTCACGAGGCTCAGAAAGGACCCTCTGGCTTACTGAACTTCTTCTCAGAGAGGAGTCTGGGTGCAGCTGGATCCAATTCCAGTCCCAGACTTGGATAGTGGTTTATGTCTAAAGGATTACATATGTGCACAAACAATCTTTTATATCATTTAGCTAAGATTTCAGTTTCAGCACTTATTACCAATTTACTTACCGAGTATCTGACATGATAAGGACTCTCTCAACATCAAGGAGTAACCTTGAGAGGTGTCCATACTCACAGGGACATCCTGTCGTGCAGCCCACTGCCATACAGGAGAGCCCAATTGGCCCTGGGCTATCCAGTATTTATGGAGTAAAGTAATTGACTTATAGTCATATTTGCATACTAGCTGTCTCAGCGTGTGCCCAACAGCCTCAGCTGTTCAGCAAGATTTATAGCTCTCAGCTATTGTGTTGTTATCTGTCTCCCAAGGTTCTGACTTAAGCCAGATACAGCCATCACAACCACCACTTGTGGCTGTGGCTTAAGCAAAGATGAGGGGGGAGAGGGAGGAGCACACCATCACAGACACATAAAATGATTGTAACTTATTTACCAGCTGTTGTGTTTAAACATGTAGAATTGCTGTTACAGTAATTGGGGAATGTATCATTTGAAGTTGGTAGACTCCTTGGAGACTTGTTTTGTTGGAGAATATTCTGTATTACACTGTTCTAAGTTCTCCTCACTCCCATGCTTCCTCTTAATCAGTATATCTCAAAATATGATAAAGAAAGTGTAAGAAAACTATTTTTTCGTAGTTCAGAAGTGGTTCAGAATATATGGTCATCCATTGAAGCTTCTTTAGATCACACTGTCCCTGTGCAGAATTGATGTTTATGAACACAGAAGTATGTGCTGGTAATTTGGAAGGATGCAATATATGCATGTACACTTTGCACTCCCTGGCTTTTCTAATAATTTGGAGATAATCTGTCACTCTGCTAATGTTGTGCCTTAGCAGGAGGGAATTAACTGGAAAGCTATGAGCTCTTTCCCCAGGGATGACCTGCATTCATAATGTGGAACATGACACTGTGCTTCTTGCCTCAACAAGTGTGGCTGGCTGGATTTGGAGTGGAGGGAAAGCTGAGGGGGGAAGTGTGCATTTCCTTATGTCTTTGTTAATGTCCTTGTATTATAGCTCTTCTGTCACAGTTACAGACCCTTTCCGAATTCCAGTGGTTTATTCGACCTTTACCTCTGTGGGGTAGAAATCCCAATTCTTAGATCAAGTTCTCTACTTCCATATCTATCTGCCAAGTATGGCTGTTCTGCTGCTTCAGTTTCATAGCTTTGACCCACCTGTTTTCTCTAAATCAAATGTTTTGGTTCTAACAGTAGAGAGAGACACTATAACATTCAGGAAAAATTATATTTAAGTTTTGTATATCTTGCTAAATGCAAGATTTACCATCCTACTAGAAGCTTAGACAGTTTATCTGCTTCAGACTCTTCTGTGGCAGTCTGTTGCTCCTGAACAGCCTAACAAATGGCTTCTCCTCTACTGATACTGAGTCACTTTTAAAATGCTGGTCTGTATACGCAGAGCTGTGTTGGTGTGGGATATGAAAAGATGTAGTCCTTCATTGACAAACCTGCTTCTTTGCTAATAGAGCTTATTTTGGTCATACCTCAGGTATTTTTCATGCTACAATGATTTGAGGCTTTCCTGGTACATCTGAGTCAATAATATTTTCATAGCAGGAAAGAATACTGTTGTTTAATGATAAGTTGAAGGAGAACAAGAAGTGTATTTCTGCTAAGGACAGTCTTACTCTCCTTCCCACCATATGCCTTTCATCAGCAATAACAGTTGTGTAACTGAATGGCAACTTAACTAACTTGCTTGACTGAGAATCAGGATTTTTTGGTTTTAGACATAGTGTCCTGGGTTCGGCTATGATAGAGTTAATTTCCCCCAGAACGCTGGCAGGGGGGTAGNGCAGTGAGCGAGCGGCTGCGTGGTGCTTTGCTGCCGGCTGGGCTCAAACCACGACACATAGTTTTGGTGGGATCAGTGAGCAGAGCTCATTCAACTTAACACTGCAAGATCACTAGAGCCTGTTGAAGAGAACAGAAGACTGTGATGAGGACAGGGTAGAATTACACCTTTAAGTACTGGTGTGACTTTAAATTGGATTAAAGCATCCTTAGAGCCAGACCCCAGTCCTTTAGAATCAGATACTTAGGCTTGGCAGCAAAGCTACACAGCTTTGTGAGGAGCCTGTAATTAGTTTTATAGTGTACCAAGCTAATTGCTTCATTATTGTGTCTAAAATTTTAATCCTAAAATTTCTTTTGCCATGTTTATCTTGGATTCATAGCTTTGCCTCTTGCTTAATGTCCTAAAATATGACTATTAAATGAAAACAGATGCATATGTTAATCATGCATATAATCAGTATAATCGTACAGCAGCTACCAACATGTCCCAAACAAGTATGTGAATTGCTACAGTTTTAATCTGCACTTCCACACGCTTCATAGTTCACCTTCCGCTTCTACCTTTGGCTCACCCATACATGTTGTTGTTAGTTGTTAACCAAGTCTTTACATAGTGCATTATAAGGTCACTGTGATTTCACAGAAAGACCTCGTTCTGTAATTAAATATATGGAAGTATGGGGGTTAAAACTCATCCTTCACAAGAGGGAATATACAGCTTATCTAGAGTCAAGATGCAGCAGTAAAGTAGTGTACAACTAATGTATTACATTTACAACTCTTACTCAAAAACTGCTTTATCTAGCTGTGTAATTGAGATACAATGAATTTTACAGATGATTTGCAGGGATAAAGATTTCAATTTAAACTATAACGCTGTTTCAGAGTAGCAGACCTTTAGTCTAGTCACAGAACCCAGTGATCAGTTTAGATTATGCGGACCGGTATCTGATTGTTAATGGTTCAAAGATGTTAATTAAGACTACAATTTTACAGCAAGATGTTTTCCACTAGAGCCACATGTTTCTGCTTCCTGCATATAGAGTATTACCACCAAGCTTATATAATTACCTTATTTCACCCTTCCACATTGTCAGATATTATTGATTTTGATCATTCAAGAGACCTCTTGGAGCTGGAAAATTTCCCTAAGTTCCATTGCCTATTAGTCTGCACTTGGTCTTGTGGGTCAGGTCCATCACTTGCTCAGCTAGCATTCTTCTATCCCTTTACCCAGGAGACAGAGTATGGGAAAGTACAGGAATTGCTAAGGACTTGGAATTAACTGCTACCGCCTTCTCCAAATCTGACGAGGAATTTTTCCTTCATTGCTAGGGTGACAAGAGCCTAGGGTTTTTTTTTTTACTTCCTCACAGCAGGGCAGAAACCCCAGTGGCTGATAAAGAAGGCAGAATCAAATTGTATCAAGTTAAAAGTTTTTCAATGCTTGATTAAACTATTTATATCATAAACGTTTCAGTTTCCTACATTAACTAGGATCAGAGAAAATACAAGTAAGAGTTTGAATTCTTGATGTCTGGAGCAGTAAGGAGACAAATCTTTCACTGATTCTCTTTTTACCTTAATTAAATGTAATTTACTTTATTTCATGTAATGATTTAAACTCATTTCATGAATGCAATAAAAGTCCTGGTTTGCGTGGAGGTAGGAGAGAAAGATGGCTGCTGGCATCCCAAAGAGGTTGGAGAAAACCACAGCCAAGATTAAAAACATAACTGCTGTTATGGTAGTAAGAGACTACTTTCTTAGTAATAGTTATGATTTTTAAATATCTGTCATAATTACAACTGAGATAGATAGAAGTATCTACATACATCCATTGGGTCTGCCTAGGGCTATATCAGATGAGATACTGAAGTTGAACCTTTTATTAAAGCATTTTTTTCTCACCTGTTTTTTACCTTGTCAAGGCAGTGATCTGCAGTGGCATTGAAAGAGGTTCAACAGATATACATAGGTCTGATAATTTATCTTATAATATTATATGGCATTTTTATTTTCCAAAAGCATTACAACTCTTAGAATTGCTATTAGTCAAAACAGTGTTTAAATCCTCATCTAGACCACGATGCAAGATTCCATCTTCTAAATTATTTTGTGAAATGTTTGCAGAAAATGTTGATCTGAGTTATTATTTAAAAAAAAAAGAAATAAAGACAGACGTAGACATTAAACGTTGGGGTTGTCTAGCACAAGAAGGATGGAAACAAGACAGACTTCATAGTTCAGCTGCAAGATCAAAAGTTTCTTTCTTCGTAACAGGTGGAAAAGAGACTCAATAAAATTTAAAGTTAGCAATTCTAACTGATAAAAGGAATTAATTGTCCTTTCAAAGTGTGATTAGACTACATAACTTACTGCCAGTCAAGATTCTTGAGATAAAGCTTCAGTAAAATTCAAAGAGGGACTGGATGGTTATATGGGTAGTAAGAGTACCCAGACTACTTGTTTCTAATCAAATAAACAGTCTTGAAAGGCATTAAAATGCTTTGTTTCTGAAAGTTGGGGGCTGAAGCAATCTCTACAAGGGTTTTCAGTTAGAATTTAACTAAGGATTATACTTTACATATATTTTGATATTTTTTTCCATCTTTAGAGAAAGATCGCAGTCTAAGATACTGAAGTAGATGAACTACAAATGTAATTGAGAATGACTTTTCCTAAGCTTTAAGTTCTTACAGTGCTAAAAAATGGGTGGAAAAAGAGAGAAAACCAAATGCAATGATAAACTTGATTAACATTTCAAGGACTGTATAAATCATATTCAAGACCAGCTATCACTTGTCTATAGATCTCAGATCTGTATTTTCAGCACCTCTTTTATATTTTTCTTCATGTTTGAATCAAATCAAGAAATGTTTTCAATTTATATTGGCATGACTTCTGCATATAGTGGACATCAATTCTTCCTGAACTTGTCCTGAAGTAATTATAATGGAAACAAGAAAAAAGCATAATAATTATGTATTATTTCCCTATTCTTGCTCTTGAGTTGTTCTTTCTGCTTCTCCTTTCTCTCAAGTTTGATATTTTGTTTAGAACTATATACGTAAAGTAAATACTGCCATGCAGTTCATAACCAAATTGTTCTGTGTAAATTTTGTGATGATTTTTTAGTTTCTAACTGAACTATTCGAAACTGTATATGCCAGCAAAAGCAGGAGTCAAAATTTTAAATATACATCTTGATCTCTTCTAAAATAATAGATAAAACATCCACTCTAAGAAGGCAAGAACACAGAAAGTTTACATGTCTACCAATAATTTTTCATGACTACAAATAAATAAGTAAAATACAAACAGCAGGTTTTCTTCATTGGATGTTAGGCTTTTTCTTCAACATTGAATGTAGCACACTCGTGCTGTACCTACGTACACACTGAGCAGCTGCACAGTGCCACAAAAGAATTGAGAGTTCAAATTGACTGCTGGGTAATGCTAAGTGTTCACTTCTTGCTTTTGAATGTGCTATGTTGAAGAGGGTTTTTTAAACATCTATTAAGAGTTGCATACAAGCTGGAAGTTGTGGAGAGGCACGTATGGGGAGAAGTTAGGTGAGCACAGTAGTTACAAAGTCGTCATCTTCTCAGAATCACTGCCTTTAAGCTGCTTCACTGCATGTTCCCTCATGGCTATTTGGCTATTTTTCTCTTACAGACTTTCTCTTACCTTGATTTGGAATTCCCCAGATGTAGAATTTCTGAAAACTGTTTGCTGTTTAGATATCTGTCCTCAATCCTGTGTAATATCAACAAATTTACAGAGAAGTATGACAGTCTTGCAAGCCACCACTCTAGAAGCTTTTTGAGTTCTGGTGCCGTGGTGGGGTTTTTTTGCACTTAGGTTTTCAAAAACTGATTTTTCTCATTTTCACTAAGTGTAAAAGCTATTAAAAATTATGTGTTAACATGTCTTATTTTTAGCTAGAAATTCTACTTGCAACATTCATTCTGAGTTTGAATGTGGAAATGGTGAATGCATTGATTATCAGCTGACTTGTGATGGCATTGCTCATTGTAAGGACAAGTCTGATGAGAAGCTTTTCTACTGTGGTAAGTATTTCTAGGTGTTTCACCTTCACATTCTTATTTTGGTTATACATGTTTACTCTGGTTCCTCTGTGACTTTTCTACTTATTCATACCACCTGCTTGCCAAGATGCACAAGAAGAAAATGCCAACTTGCACGTCAAAAAACCCCTGACATATGGATAGAATTACTTATATGTGAACATCTTTTCCTCACAAACTTCATGTATTAGATGACTTATATTTTAAAAAAAAATCTCAGATCTTCTCATATTTCTCTCTCAAACAAAAATAACAAAACCACAGCTAGATGATTTTTCAAAGATGAAAATATAAGCGTTTTCAACTTTAATTTAGCAGTATTGATCTAGTTTTCCGTATTTAATAAGATTCTCTCTGATTGTGAATAGAAAACACCAAAAAAGGAGTACTATAAAATACAAAAATCGCTGTGTAAAAGAAATCTTTTCACCCAATTTTCTGTTGAAGTCTATAATACCATTATTCTTCACACCGATCAGTCTGCATCTTGCAACAAGTTAGACACAAGGTTGTCTACTCTTCACTTTGGTATTTTTCCCAAGGGATACTGACTTTCTCTTTCCCCCCCCCTCCCCCTAATAATCACTAACTGAATCACTTCCAGATGTTTTGCAGCATTTGCCTGCTGCAGTGTCTAAAACACTGCTGTTCAAATAATTTTCCCAAATCATGGAGTCACCTTAGCAAATTCACTTATCTTGCATGTGAAGTGGAATCCGTTTGTTACTTGTGCGTCTGTGACTCTTGGCCTTTGCCACGTTCTGTATATTCATATCGCAGCCTTGGTATCTCTTCTGTTTCCCATATGAACAATTTCATGTCATTTCAAACCCACCTATCATGCTTATACCTACCACAGAGTAGTTTTATTAAAATTTCTGCTTTAATTCCTGGAGTTCACGTCTGCCATTTTAATAGAATCATAGAATATCTCAAGTTGGAAGGGACCTGTAAGGATCAGAGTCCAGCTCCAAGGTTGATACTGGGAAAATAGAAATGGAGTAGCTTTCTTCTTTACTTTTTTTCCTTAAAGAAACCATCTGAGTATAGCAACTGAAACTGTGTAATTCTTTTTTCTTCTTTCTTGTTCAGTTTGTGCCCCATTAGCTTTCAGACTTCTATGTGATAATTGCTTTGATCGTGTCATGTAAAACTAATAGCAACATTCCATCAGATCATCTACATGTAGGTAACTAAGGAGGTTGGTTTGTTTGAATCTGAAAAAAAAGAAAACATATCAGACAAGGAAATAAGAATCTGAAATATACAAAGCACTTCTAGTTACGGGGGGTGAAAGGCTCTTGAATTAGAAGTGACAGCTTCGAATCACTGAAAAGTAAATGACTTGTGTCTCTAAATTCCTTCTTAGGTTTCCTTACTGAGTATATGTGGACATATTTGTATTTATGTATGCATCTTGCTTAGACATAAGAAGTAATAAAACAAACAAACAAAGAGCCAAAACTGGCACCACCACGAAAACACCCACTCAGTCATATTTTTATATAGATTAAACCTCTTTCTCTCTGCTACTAATTTTAGTCATTTGTTTAATTCACAGTTCACGGAAGAAAGACTAAGATTTCGTATAGTTTCTTTTACTTTGTTAGGCGAGGAGAGTAGGTTGAAGGAATAGAGAGAAAGTCATCGGGAATAAATAAGAAAGTTGTAGCTGGTGGGGAATCTCAAAATGCTCATTCTTGTCATTTTAGAGAAGTTTTCTTGTATGTCAGTATAGGTTCGAGGTTTGCTGAGCTGCTAACACTATTTTATACTTTAGTGTACAATACTGAAAAAAATAAATGCAAGATCTAACAATTTGTCTTTCCATGGATTTGCCACATAATTTTATGAAGGACGTTATATTAATTTGTAGTGTGCCAGTGTACGTTTTGCCTGATTTAAATCAACCATACTGAACTTTTTGCTACGCATTGGAAAAAGTGGGAAGAACTGTGCTTCTGTCATGAGCTAGGTCATATAAAATATGTTGTTTTCTGAATCTAATAAAGCACAGGGTACTGGACTGATTATTATTGATTAGCTAATCCAATTGACATTATTTGTTCATTATTGTGGCATGACTTCTACAATGGTTAGGGCTTTAGTAAATACTTCCTGAATTTTCAAACATACCAACATACGTAAAATCCACGCAGTCTTCAATAGTATGCGTACTGGAGCAGAACACTTGCAGTACTGATATTCAGAAATCCAGAAACTTTTCTGCTAATATTTTTTGTTATTTTACTCTCCATTTATTCTTAATTTAGTTTAGGGCAAATTTGGTATGTTTCATTCTATATGACAGATTTAGTGATGCTATATGCAAACATTGTCACATGCCTGACAAAAGTGTGTCTAAACAAATGCATTTAAAGCACATGGGCTTTTTATACCACAAGGTGATGAAAATTGGGAATTAGGCTTGCCTTTTTCATTTTTCATCATACTTTCATTCTTTCTCATCATGCTTTCATTTATTGTTCTTTATCTGTTTATCAGTCCAAGTTCTTCTGCTGGACAATGAACAATTTCTGAAGTTTTTCCTGTAGCTGCAAATGAATTTTCATTTAAATGTTTTTTCTGGAATGTTTGTCTGGCTTTAATGTAAGGCTGTTTTTATAATGTATCAAGTGTCTAAATGAAATTTTACTTTCCAGAAAATAGAGGCTGTCGGAAGGGTTTCAAGCCATGTTCTAATCGTCGCTGTGTTTCAAGTAACAAAGTATGTGATGGTGCAAATGACTGTGGTGACAACTCTGATGAATTTGACTGTAAAGGTAATTGACAGTTATGTCCAAGGTGATTTCAGAATATTGCTCTGTAAATACTTAGTGTGTAAATAGAAGTAGCTATAAAATGCATATAACTGTACTGGAATTACAGGTGCTGGGATTTGTTTTGTTAGAATTCAAAAACAAGCTGGTGCACACTGGTGTGTTTGAGAGAGCATATGTTGGGATTGATATGAAGACCGATTTTGATTTACACCTACAGTCCCCCAGAAGGAGAGTGTTTTTGGCTATGGAAAACTCAGAAAATACAGTTGCTGCTTCTTCTGTGAAGTAATAAATGGGTATCTCTACCACAGATGGAAAGGTTGAAAGATGGATGATTTCTTCTCTGCATCTGCTGCACTGTTTCTTCTTTGAAGTAGCTAGTGTTCTATTTCTTTGCTTCTCAGATGCATGGCAGTGTTTGTGTCATTTCAAAACTTCCCAGAGTTGTTCTCCTTTTAAAATCAGAATTGTTTTTCTTTTTATGTCTTAAAACGTGAATATTTATATCTATGCATCAGCCAATGAGCAAAGACTAGCTAGCAGACACCACAAATCCTTAGTTACAATTCAGAAAGATTGGAGGGGAAGCTATTCCACAATATATAGCGAAAATCTATGTAACTGTAGTAACTAACATTTTCTTGAAAGCACTGCATGGTTTTTAATCATGTAGGTGAATATAAGTAGAGAGCAAAGCATAAAGGCAAAAAACCCCAACCTGGTGTTACAGGAAAGAAATCTGAGCGATTCATAGATGGTCCTGAAAGTTCTTCTTCCTTCCTCCCATGACGATCATCTCAAATTGAGTTGGATTATGTAGAGAGAGACTTTTAGGCTCAAAAAATAAATTTAAAAATTAGAAACATATGCTTTCAAGTTGGTTAGACCTTACATTTCTACTTATTTTTTAGCTATGGAAGGTGCAGTGCGTTCTGAGTGCTTCATCCTAAAAGGTAGAAGGCGTAAGCACAATACATGAAATATGTATCTGAAGAGTCTGTTTAGTACACAAATTTACATCTTTCATAACCACATGTTATAGATTCAACGTGTGCTTCGACAGAGTTCCATTGTGCAGATGGGATTTGCATTGGAAAATCAGCACGGTGCAACCAGATCATTGATTGTGCAGATGCTTCAGATGAAAAGAACTGCAGTAAGTTTATGTTTGTCTGTGCTTCATCGTAGCATCTGTTCCATGATTATTCCTTGTTATATAGCAGTTAATTTATAGTCATTATGATTTGGATACGAGCAGCTGCATGGTCTGCGCAAACTCAAGCTAAACCTGAAAACCAAACTTACAATTTGTATTACTTTTTACTTACAATTTGTATTAGGTGTGGTATAGTAATTTACTGTCTCTTTCCAGGTAATACAAACTGTGCTTACTTCTATAAACTTGGAATAAAATCTTCAGGATTTATTAGCTGTAATTCGACTTCACTTTGTATACTGCCAGAATGGATATGTGATGGATCTAATGACTGTGGAGATTATACAGATGAACTGAAATGCCCAGGTAACTGTGAAAAAGAAAAAAGAAAAAATTAATTTACTTCTTTTGAAAAATAAAGTCCTATATTTCTGGTTCTTTTTTATAATTGTGTTGCAAAATGTTTATTCAGTCAATACTGTTTCATTTAATACAGAGATTAATATAATGCTGAATGCAGGTTTTTTCACCAATGTTTATTTTGTGTGTCATTAGATTATGCAAATTATTACAAATTACTCATGCATTTCTCTGAAGAAAAGTGTACTGTCTGGCTTTCTGTTTCCTCAAGGTTAGGTCTGTCATTAATCATTTTTATTTAAGTAAAATACCAGTCATTAAAATGTCAAGCTCATCAAGCTTCAGCACAATCACTCAGGAACTTTTATTAGCTACTGCTTTAGTGGATGATACTTCTTGTCTCGTTTACTTTTTTAACTTTCTCTTTTATATTTGTTGAGGTAGTTGGGGTAGGCTGCCAGGGTAGAATCCAGGGTTATTGCTTTTGCGATTGTTCTGGTCATCAGCTAGTACAAAGAGATCATGGTACACTTGAGTCCCAGTGCCAGGACTGAGATTGTAGGCTTCCAGAAAAGAAAGAGGTAAATTACGGCTAGAGATTGTGTTACTTTTCTAGGTTTTCCCTGGCTTTTTCTACTCTGCTGTGGGAAAGACAGTACACCCTTATGACATGTAGAAAAAAAAATATTATAAACTTAGGGTCTGGGAAAATGAATCATATGAAAAACTTATTAAAATAGAGATGGGCAAAGAACCAATAACTAGAACAACTGAGGTAAATAGCTTACACGGAAGAAACAAGAAGCGAACTAGGCATTTTAAAGTCTTATTTTTTCACTTGCCAGATTTTCATCTGACAGTTTTTGATGAGAAGGCAGAATGCTAACACATCAGAAACATATGTTTTCAAGATATATGCATATATGAATTTCAAGGAAAGTCTCTACTTTCATGAGACTTTATGATGTAATTCTTATCAGAATGACCAGAGTAAGAGTTAATGAACTTCAGAAGTTAACATAAGGTTGTTAATGTTTAAATAGTTTTGCCCTCTGAGCCTATCTAGTAGCAATAGAGAGAAAGAGTCTAACTTGTTTGGGGTCGTAGGATTTTTTTATGGGTTATACAATCCTTAACCCTGATCGTCGAGACAGTTAATACCATATTTAATGTTAGCCAATTAATTATTCAGAATATTAAATTCTTACCTAATGAGAATGGCATTTATGCATTGACTCCTTCATTATTCAGAACCCCTCATATAAGTTTGAGAATATTAAGTACAATATGTAAACATACCAATACATAAATAATTATTAAACTGTATTTAGAATGAGAATACTTTAATGAACGCAGATGTGTGGATACATATTTGTAGGATTAGGCCCATCCCAGGAAATTCTCATCAAACTGAAGACAGTGCACTAGTAAAGAAACTCTGGGGACATCAAGCCTGTATGTCCTCTCCTGCACCTTAAGCTTTTATACAAAAATCTATAAAATTCAAAACTAATAGTATTTTTGCTCATAGTATTCTTGTTGCTATCATCTTCCGGAACCTTATTAATTCTTTTAATTTCTAGTCTACATGTATTCCAGTTTATACCTGTTCTTATGCTGAGAAGAACCTTGTAGTCCTTCAGTAATCATATCCTTACTCTTTACTTGCAATGGCAAATAAACCAAGGTGTTTTAGAACTCCTGCTTTCAAGACAGGGCTATCTGTCTGTGTCATCTTAGCAGTCTCGTCCTGCATCTCTCTTGAATATACCAGACCAGTATCCAGTGTATTAGATAAAGTCTTACGTTTGCCTTGTGTAAGTGAAAATACATTTTACGTTTCTGTTTATGTTTTCATAATTGACTTGTGCATTGACATAGTCTTCCTCTGACCAATACCTCTCTTTTTCTTCAAAGATCTAGTATTTAATAAAAATAAAGATTTACCAATTAGTAAATGTTATTAATTAGTAAAAATAAGGCTTTTTATTTTATGCTGTTATTTACCATTCAATTTTTGCTAGATTAGTAATTAACATCTTCTGACTATTCCCATTTAATAGTCTGTTTTTCTGTGTGATGAGCCCATTGTGTCACCGAAAGCTTCCGTTACAATTCTCCTATGTTTTGTGCCAACTTTATTGATGAAAATACTACCGGGATCCAGAAGGAACCTAGAACTTCAGCACTAATGTCAGTCAGACTGACATTAAGAACTTAATTCCTCCCTATAAGCCAGATGCATATTAAATTATAGTTTTCATTTCAATCTCCATATTCTCCAGATTATCTAATAATTCTTTAGACTTTGCCATGTATAATGCTTTATTGAGCTCAAAGTAGTTTAGATTTACTTTGTCTATAGGGTTTTTTTCAATACCAAAGAAGAATTTGAAGGCAGTATGCTATAGCTTCAGTAAACTAATGTTGCATAAGTAAACTAATGTTGCATTTTATTCCATTGCCCATTTATTTGTATTACTTTATTCTGTCTTTCAAATGTGTGCCAAAAAGTTCCATCATTTTAATGTGTGACTAATTGCCTGGATCATTCCTCCCTTTACGTGAAAGCAATACCATTCCAATTCAACCTACATGTGATTTTCTTTGCCATTGCATTCAAAAGTGACCAACATTGGAACATTAAGTTTTTGAGTGTTGTTTCTATTATGAATATGATAATTCCCATTAACAGTCTTTGTTCAGTGTCATTGTTCTTACAGAAATTTAAGGCGAAGTATTCATTTAGAGGTGGCTATACTCAGACAATCTTTAATGTCTACGCAGTCATCATAGACATCCCACTTCTTTGTTTCTTTTTATTTTCCGTACATACAGCTGTAGAAGCCAGAAATATGATAACTTTAGCTTTCTATTTATGAGAGAGGGAGAGAGAGAGAGTGGGGCAGCGGAACAAAACCAGTGTCGATAGCCCAAATACATTCAAGAAGTAATAGAAAGAAACCTTGGCAGGGAGCTTCAGTGATCTCCGCTGCTTAAAATTAGTGTATATATATGTCCTGGGTTTTCCCAGGCAAAGACCTTACTTGAGATTTTGAAAATAACCTGTGCCATTCATTAGACTAACATTTGTGCTCACGTCATGAAACTAAATAATGGTATGTTTTCTTTCCTCATGTCTGTTATCTGAGCGTTCATAAAAGTAAAATCTTATCTGACTTTCACTCTCTACAAAGGAAAAAGGCAAGGAGGAGCAACTCTTTCATTTGTGACGAAGTTTGAATCTATGACTCCGACATCAGTGGTATAAGCCCAGTTAGTCAGTGCATACATCAGATTTGTAGCTTATTCAAGTTAATGTGACAAAAATACTGCCACAGTTAGGTTATCTTGTACATACTGGCAGATAGTTCAGAAGGGCAATTTCTTCAGCTCGTGTAAAACAACAAGTGATGTTGATCTACCTGAGCTCAAAACCTGCAAACTGAACTGTTTTCCTCTATAAGTCTTTCTAATTTAGTTTGAAGCTGTGCTCTTATTCTTCTCTAAATAAATGAAGTATTTCAGTTCCCTTCCCTAAACTACTTAGCTATCACTATTTTCTAATTTGTATGACCACAATTAAATAATATAAATAGGGGTTTTTTTTGCATTTACGGAGATAAAAACTTTGTTGCCATTAGTATTCAGAAATTTATCAGAAATATATTAGGCTCCTAATCATACTAGTAGAGACCATTTTACATTACATTCTTTATTTTATCACAGTTCAAAACAAACCCACATGTGAAGAAAATTATTTTGGTTGTCCTAGTGGAAGATGTATTCTGACCACCTGGCTTTGTGATGGGCAGAAAGACTGTGAGGATGGAGTAGATGAATTGCACTGCGGTGAGCATTTTATCTTATTTGTGTGTCTGTAATCCGTAATGCACTTTGAAAGTAGAAAGAAGTGTGCATTTATATCTCAGAGATTGAATCTAGAGGTATATGAAAAGGTCTTTAGTACTACATTTTCAGATTCAAGTCTCTAATACTTCACGCTGCCAATATCTTAAACCCTATCTCATGCCAGAAAGAGACCCTATCATTTTTTTTTATCCTAAAAAGACATTTGTATTCAGACTTTTCTATTGCTTTAATATATAACAATTTCACTAATTCTTCATAATTCCTTATCAGGACAGTTTTATAGCTATACTTAGTTCTTGTGATATCTCATGACCCCAACAGGAACTATCCAAAATAGACCTTTGTGACATAGAAATAGAGATTTATTTGCATCAGAGGCCATATAGATATAATTATTTAAAGTAACAACAAAAGTGATGTGAATATAATACAGCATAAACTGTGAACCAGGTTAGGGTCCATTCTGTCTCAGATCTTTTAAGATTCTTGAACATTACCTCATTGTGTCATTGCAGAGCAAGCTGATTTTGCTCATAGTGAGTGTTCTTTTAACTTAAATTTGTATGAATTACCTGAACAGATTATTTCTATAATTAAATTGTAGCAGAACATCAAAAGCAGTATCAAGTTTTCCTATGCCCCATTTAAATAAAACCTGAAATTTGTTTGGTTTTTTTGTTTGTTTGGTTTGGTTTGGGTTTGGGTTTGTGGTTTTTTTTTTTTTTTTTGCTTTACAACTTAACATGACTGAGTGTTACACGTTGCTTTCTTCATGACTCAGTTTCCATTAACATGCTTCCGTGTTTGGTTTGCAGTTTACATTGTATATATACACCTTATAACTTCAAAATTATGAGCTACCGTGCTCTGTGACAGTCAGAAAGTTGTGTGTTGGTGACATNTTTTTTTTTTTTGCTTTACAACGTAACATGACTGAGTGTTACATGTTGCTTTCTTCATGACTCAGTTTCCATTAACATGCTTCCGTGTTTGGTTTGCAGTTTACATTGTATATATACACCTTATAACTTCAAAATTATGAGCTACCGTGCTCTGTGACAGTCAGAAAGTTGTGTGTTGGTGACATTCTCAGCATAACTCACTGTTCATGTTTCCAGGTTTTATGACACATACAAGCTTAAATGCAATATTGTAAAACTTAATAGCCGGTTTTTGTGGGAAAGAGGGAAGGGGGTTTAGTACATTCTGTTTTCCCTACTCTTACCCATTTTGAGCTAGTTGTTACAACACTCTACTTTTAAATTCAGATTGTATTACATAAAACTCTTTTGATTGTTAATATGAATATTAGTTGCCATCAGTTAAAGTTGTCTTGAAGAAAGAAGTCTGGAAAATAGAATGATTTGAAGTTTTCAGGAAAGGTCATAATAGTAGCACTGATATAGAACAGTTGTGCAGACTGATTTTGAAATGTGGAAGCATGCCTTTATTTTCAACGTATACAAAAGTGTAAATGGGACAACAGAATGCAAATACACAGCAAGTTTTCTTGTGAGAGAAAAGAACGTGAAATCTTTTAAAATGCAATTAAATACTGCAATACCAAGAGCAAGGCCGTGTTGGAAAATTTGGGCTGTGCCATCTCTGCTCTGCTACCAAAATAAAGTAGTTCACTATAGTATAACTTCCATGTGACATACACAAACCGGATTTATGTTTTTAAAGTGTTTGTCTTCATCCTAATAGCAAAATGTTTAAAAATACTAAAGTGTAAGCATTTTGAATGTTTTAGTATTTGTTTGTTTATTTTTATAGATGTATTTGTGAATGCAGACTCTTAGACAAACTGATAACATCCTGAACACCAAGATTAGGATTATACAATGTTGTAATACAGTAAAATTAGGAGGACAGAAAGGAGCAGTGTGGTGATTCGTAAACTATGCTAGAAAATACAGGGAACACAGTGCTGTTATGAACCTAACGAATGCAGTGGCTGGTGTCATTCTTAGATTCGTCTTGTTCATGGAATCAATTTGCTTGCTCTGCAAACAAATGCATATCTAAGCAATGGACTTGTGATGGAGAGGATGACTGTGGAGATGGTTTAGATGAGAGTGATGCTATCTGTGGTAAGTAGAATAATTTCAGTTCTGTATCGTGTCAGATCATACATACTGAAAGAGACTGAGTGATCCAGGAGGGTGGTGGGAAGGCAAGAGGTACAGCATCCCTGAAGAGCACGTGCTTTAAGGGTAGGCTAATAAAGGATACCCTTCTCCGACCCACTCCAGCCAGCAGCTAGGTACCTTTTCATAGGGACTATATGATTTGTGTGTAGTCTGTCAGTGAAGATATCAATGGCACACCAGCGTGGACAAAATGAGAAACAAACTTTTCTCCAATTCCCACCCTTGAGGTAAAACACTTGTATCGCTATTTGGGTTTTATATTTCAGTGGTAGGTGCCTGAAGATTCTGAAGTTGGGTTTTTTTCCCCCAGATATTTCTTCTATTCCCTTTATTTTTTTGTATATACAGTCATAAGCATTATTGCATAATATTCCTGTCAAATTCCCAAGGCCTTCAAATTGCATAATGAATTGAGAATTTTACTTTCATTCTGGGACTCAGTTGACTGGAAATGTGTTAGTGAATTCTTTTCAAAAGAAAATCACATTGCGTCAAATCGTACTGTCACAATTTGCTGATATTTGATACATTCGTTCCATCCTTATCTCTGCTATATTTTAAGATTTTGTTTTTAAAATTTCAGCTTTTAACTCTTAAATATTTATTTCTTTTCAAAAATCCTCGTACTCAAAGTCCATTCAACCAAGAGAATTTTGTTATATCTTTCATGTGTGATACCATAGTAAAAATACTGTTAAGAACTTTACTGTAAGTGTTAAATAGACCGAGAAGAAATCTCTTCAGATTATGTTCAGAGTTACGGTTTGTTAAAATAGTTTTGTAATCAAACACAGATGTAGAAATGCCCATAAATGCAAAGAACAAAGGGGGAAATTCTACTGTTCTAATATGGCAAAATATGAATGAATTACTACATTTACTTCAAGTTGACATACATCTACAATACAGTTTTTCATGGTATTCAGGTCATGCTGTGGACTGGGGAGTTGAGGGCAGTGTCTGTTTGAAAGGGAAGATTTCTCTTTGCCTCTCTGCCCTTGGAAAAGGAGGTGGTGTGAAAAGAGAAGACAAGCACCTCATCTGGAATGACTATAGAACAATGTGTGAAACCCTAAGAAACATCAAGATCTGAAGCTTAATAGGAAACTTAAAGCAGAAAATAGAAAAAGGGAGAGGAAAACAAAGGCCAGCAAATTGCGAAGTGTTACTAAACATACTGATTTTTCTTTTAAGATTGTTCAGGATTGCTTCTTTTGATATCTTGACTTGCAATAAATTATACAGCTCTTATTAGAAGAAAGCCCACCCATAAAATTGCAGGCCACCTCTTGAAGAGGAAAAAATCCACACCAGTTATGAAGAGGGGGAGAAGTCAAGGCTCTATTTCTCCTTAGGAACAGGAAGCAGATCTGAATTGCAAGAAGAAAAGAGAGATCAAGATGACTTCAGATTTTTCAGGCTTACAAAATCAATATTTATTTTGAAGTTTAACTTCAGAAGGATCAAAAAGTGGCAAATGAGTATAAGTAAACAAAAGTTGTCTTTCTCGTGCATAAATAGTACACAAAATCGAATTTTTGGATTTGTTTTACTGTTTTATTAATTTCTGATTAAAATTAGTATAAAGTACAGTCTCCTTTTTAGTGAAGTATATTTAACTTATCTAAGAGAATACATTAAGTGATGGATTGTACAAAAGTTTACTTCCAAACAGAATAAAATTAATCCTAGGGTATAAAATTTTTATCTGGAGAAAAGCCTGTTAAAAAAAAAAGATAAATTAGTTAAATAAATAATATGTTGAGTTACTTGCATTAGAACTGTCAGACATTTCTTTACTCCCACTACTATTGTGCTTGGTACACATTGTTCTCTTCTACATGGGATGACTCATGCAAGTTTTGAATACCTTTGGCCTCCTGGCATAGAGTGTAGTGATGTGAGAATTACGCGGTTTACAAGATTAGTTCCTTTGTTTGGTCATTCCAAACATGCAGTCAGACATAAAGGTCAACATTTGTTTGAAAAGTTATTCTGCCATATAGTTTTTATGAAGTATGGGAAATTACATTTGCTTCCAGTAAATTAAGAGACTGAATAAATGAAAAGAATGGAAGAAACAGCAGACCGTCAAAATTTTGCTGTAAAAGGCAGTATGTTTATCGAACTGTGCAGAACAAAATCTTTCAGTTTTATGTTAAAATAAAAAGCCCTGATCAGTCATTACCCATTACCTTAAAAAAATCAGCTAGAACATGTTCAAGACTCACACATAATGTTTTTTCAGGTTCAGTGACCTGTGCAGCAGATACATTCAGTTGCTTAGGCTCCCATGCCTGTGTTCCCCAACACTGGCTTTGTGACGGAGAAAGAGACTGTCCTAACGGAAGTGATGAACTGTCTACAGCAGGCTGTGGTACGTTTCCATATTAAAAATGCATAGTATTTCTTTTCATGGTAATTTTGCCTTTACAATATCCAGATGCTGTTTGTATCTGCAGTATCATACCCTTACACTGTCAAGATTGTTAGTAAAGATTGATGGACCACGTCAGCATACATACCAAGATCCTTCAGCGTTTTAATCAGCCGAACAGCTTCAGGTTTTGTTAGTATATACTGAGGCACACCAGCTGAAGATGAGTAGGTGTGTCATGTCATAGATATTGTACAGCATGTTTACTAATGAAAATTAGCACATTATTGACTGTGCAGTTTTATTCCTCTTCCTGAAGAAAACGGTGCTGCGTGTCAGGGAGGTTGTACATCAAAAAGGGAGGTACAGTTCTGTCTCCAATTTATTCTGGCTAATGGTTCAGATCTTGACGTCTCTTGCCCTATAAACTATTACTTCCAGTCTTCTGAGGTACATTTCTATTAAAAGTGTCAGGAGTTCAGCAGTAGTTTCATTAGGGGTTTTGTTTTATTAAAGTATATCAAAATGATATAGGTTAAAAATGTTCAAATATGTTCTGTCCACTGAATGCACATTCTATCACTTACCATTTCTAGGCTGAGTTACATTTGGAGAATTTACGGATTTTCAAGAGCTGCTTTTGTTAAGGAGCAGAGTAACATAGGAAGGACATCTGTGCTTCCCAAATGTTCTGTTCCTCAGTAGCAGACCGTAGGTTAGTTGTAGACAGCATCAACTTCTGATGCCTTTCTGTCTTGGATTACATGAAATTTTAGCTATCCTTACTTCTTTAGCGCACTCTGTGGTGATGAGTAGCTTTTTCTGCAATTGAATTCTGTAATGTTCTCTGTATAACTCAAAAGTTACGGTTATTTCCATTGAATGCACTCAGATTAACTATTTCTCATTATGTCTTTCTGTAAGAAAATGGCTGTATATCTTACTGTTCTCAATTTCATTTATTTTTATGTACTGTATTTTCCTTAGCTCCTAATAACACTTGTGACGAGAATGCTTTCATGTGCCATAACAAAGTCTGCATTCCCAAACAGTTTGTGTGTGACCACGATGATGACTGTGGAGATGGATCAGATGAGTCTCTAGAATGTGGCAAGTATAACAAAAGTAGAGTAAAGAGAAAAATTTTGGACTGTTAGCTGTAAGGCCTTCTGCAAGGTCTGTTACTTTAAGTCACTGTTGAAAAAGAAAGCTCTTCACTTTTAAAAATTGCTTTGATTTTTATTTTTAATTATACATTATTGAATACAGCTTGGTATTAACTTGGAGCTAGAGCTACAGTGACAAATTATTTGTTATAGTTGTGACTGATGGTTGTTCGCTAGTAACTTTTAACAGGATTTTAAAATGTACATTCTATAATTTCATGTTCATTATGGATATCTTTTTTTATATATCTTTTTTGTCTTTGTCTCTATACACATTTTTTCTATCAAGTAGTGAAACATCTCTGTCGTGATTATTGCTGCGGTTAAATGATATCACCTAAAGCCATATGTGAATGTTTGATTTTCACCATTCAAATTAATTTAGGGTTTCTTATATTAAGTGAACGTCAGTACAGTATATCTAGGTCGTACTCAACAATATTTGTCTAGTGTTTATGGAAAACATAGAGCAAGTATTTTGTCCAAAAACACAAATTATTGGTTTACATGCCTGGTTCTGTGCTGTTAAAGTCTATATTGCTTATTTGCTCTATGAAATATGCTCAAGAGATGAGAACCACAGCAGATGACAGCTAGTTACGTATTTTAGGCACTTCAATTGTATACACCACCTGAAGAGTGTATGTGCATAAATGTTGTAAGTAGATGTCCAAAGATTGTAAGAAAAAGCATGTTTGGTATTTGCATTTAGTTAAATTTTTCATGTAAAGTTTGAGTCAAACCTGTAATGGAACATTTTAGGAAAATAATACATTGTAGCAAATAAGAACTTACTTGTTTGCTGGTCATATAAAGAACAGATTTAATCAACATCACTTAAAACTGTGCATGACATGGAAAAAATCTGCTCCTGTGATGAGCTGGGCAGTCACCAAATTGTCCTTTCTCTCTGTGGCCACCAGAAGTAGGCTGGTACTTAAGAGGCAACAGCCGTTCCTGCCACATCAACGTCAGATAGGTCAGGTCAGGAGAGCATCTTTGGAGGGCATCTCCTACTCACCCCCCCACATACTGCGTTTTGGCTCACATGGAGCAG
>VZSC01006588.1:451944-462218 GCA_013398225.1 Steatornis caripensis | reverse complement strand
CCCCCCCCAGCCCCTCCCCGGGGTAGGGCAGAAAGGCAGCCGGGGGCCAGGCTTTTGCACCCTCTCGGAAAGATCGCGGGAGCGGGCTCGGCGGGGCACCCCGGCCGGCACGGGGAGGGCCAGCGCACCTTGCTGCCCTGCCTGACCGGCTCTATTCTCTTTCCTTCCCACCCTCCGCCTTTCCTCCAGAAACTCGCCTTTTACACCAAAATGCAAGAAGCCCCGGAGAGCGGCAGCAGCGCCGGCGCCAGCAGCTCCTTCTCCAGCCACCCCGCGGCCAGCATCAAGGAGGAGGACTGCAGCCCCGAGAAGGAGCGACCCCCCGAGGCCGAGTACATCAGCTCGCGCTGCGTCCTCTTCACCTACTTCCAGGGGGACATCAGCGCCGTGGTGGACGAGCACTTCAGCCGGGCGCTCAGCCAGCCCAGCAGCTTCTCGCTCGGCGGCGCGAAGGCGGCGCGCAACGCCGGCTCCTGGCGGGGTGAGGGCGCGGGGGGTGCGGGGGGCGCAGGGGGGCAAGCGTTTTACCTGGCGGGGGGATGCAACCAAACAAGCCGCGGAGGGACCCCCTCACCGTGCCTGCGGCGAGCGCCCGCCCTGCTGACCCTGCCGGGGCAGCTTTAAGTCTTGCGCGGCGCTAATCGAAGATGGGGACAAAGCAAAAAGCAAATGTGGAAACCATCTTACCAGCTTCCCAGGGCTAAACCCCACATTGTGTGTGCGCGCCTCTGTCTTGCCCTACGTGTATTACCGCCCTGGTTGCTGCTGGAGCAGAGACGAGGACCCTAAATTTCTGAAAAGAAGGGCTCTCAGACCTGCCCACGGCGGCAGCCCTGCACTGGCAAGGCCGAGGCCGCAGCTCATGCACGGCTCTCCACAGTCATGCTCGATCCACCCTGGGTGGGCCTGGGGGGGCACCCAGGGCACAGGGGGATAACCTTCCCCACCCTATGCCCACCGGAGAGTTAGGGCAGGCACTTCTTTTGAGGCAGTTTTGTGGACTCTCCCTCGCGGGGCCACCCGCTCAGCCAAGAGCTGGTTTCCTAGCCCCTCCGTGAATTGCTGTTGGTAGTTTCCAAGAACGAAATAGTAGTTTAAATATTTCACGAGTGAAAGATATTCCGAATAGATGGCAGGAGAGGAGAGTTCTTTGCTCGTCATGAACCGCTTCCATTTCTTCTGAGTAATGCCAGGGTGCAGAACTGACGTACCTCCCTGGCAGACATGTATCAGGAGCATGTTTTTATTTGTCTTGGGAACACTGTGCATTCCCAATTAATAATGCGTAATGTCTGTCTCTGTACCGTTAATAATCACTAGTCTATCTCGCATGTGGCTTGCCAGGCAAAGAAAAAGCAAGGTCCTTTTGCCTTGCCGGTTCCAAAAGATCTGCAGAACGCTTCCCCGATATGTTAGCGATATACCCAAGAAACAGGCGTTAAGTCCAGTGTAACAGGAATTGCCCCAGCCGTTCCAAAAATTCAGGCTGGCCCTTACTCGCATCTTGTGCTGTTCCTGCCCGCTTTGAAACTGCGCTGAGGAAGCAGCCACTGTCCTGGCAGGGTCAGGCTTCCCTTGAAATGCTGGGCGTAAATGCTTAGACATGGAGATTGCTACAAAAACAAACAAGAAAAATCCAACCCTGGAAATTGCTGTGGTGCGTAACAGCTCTGACTCAGTTTCCACTACTGAGGAAAAGAGATGTTTCCCTCACCTTAGATAACAGCGTTTTCCCTAAATATATTCTAAGAGAAACCTGGAGCAAGTAGTTTCACTTTCACGGGTAAGCTCTGGGCTAGGTGCGTTGGATGTTTAGCTGGAAAGGAATCTGTACTCGCTGGGAGCAATTTCTTGTGTTTGGCAGTTGTTTGGGGGATAAAGGGAATGCGAGGGCTGGTTTGGGGGGATCCGGGGACGGGCAGAGCCCTAGGGAAAGGAGATGAGAGATAGCTGGGTGTGCTCATTGCTGCCTTTCCTTTCTCTCCCGCTCCCTTCACCCAGATGGCTCCTCCCCGATGAGCCAGCGCAGCTTCCCACCGTCCTTCTGGAACAGCACGTACCAGCCCTCCTCAGTCCCAGCCACCCTGAGCAGCCCCCTGGCAGCTGCTGCCCACGGCGAGCTGCCCTTCGCTGCCGCCGCCGACCCCTACGCACCCGCCTCTCTGCACGGCCACCTGCACCAGGGTGGCCCCGAGCCCTGGCACCATGCCCACCACCACCACCACCACCACCACCACCCCTACATTGGGACGCAGAGCACTGCCTACCCCCGCCCCGCCGCCATGCACGAGGTCTATGGGCCCCACTTCGACCCCCGTTACGGCTCGCTCCTGGTGCCCACTGCCTCCGTCCGCCCCCACCGCCTCACCCCCGCCTCCGTGCCCACACCGGTCAGCCCCCCCTGCGAACTGGGCAAGAGCGAGCCGGGTACCGCCACAGCCTGGACGACGCCGGGACCCTTCCCCAACGCAGCGGGGGACATGGCACAGAGCCTCGGCCTCAATGTGGACACAGGTAAAGAGCTGTCCTCGGCCCCTCCGGGTCCCCCCTGGCTCAGTGGCACCTCTGCTCCCCACCTCCCTCACGCTGCCCGTAGTAGTGGGGTTGGATACCCCATGGTGGGGCAGATGGAGGGCTGCTTCAGGGGAATAAACTGGGGGTGGAAGTTTCATGGGAGATACCTGAGCTCTGCCCTGGGTGCCCTTCTTGGGGCTCTCAGGCCAGGATGGGACACAGGGCAACACATCATCCCACTACAGCACCCTTTTAATTTCTGGCCCTGGCCCTGCCCTTGACTTGAGCAGCGAGAGCTGGGAGCAGGATGGAGCCAGCCCAAAGGCCGTTGCTTAGGTGCCTCCACAGGATGCCCTGAGGGTAGGACCGTGGGCAGCCACAGCAGAGCTGGCCCATTTCTAGACTCCACATGTGTTCAGAAACTACACCTTGTTTATTTTTTCCCCCCCGTTTTTGAGAGGAAAGCACAATTGCATTTGCTGAGCGAAAAGGGCGATGTTTTTCCCCTGGTGCTGATACCCCGTGCCTGGAAGTAAGCCTGTGTGGCTGTAGTGGTGACAAAAAGGTGGCATAGGCATAGCCAGCAGTGGCAGTTCCTGAATCAGTGGTTGTGGAGGCAAGGAAAGCCCGCTCCGGTGGCAGTTCTCCATGCGGAAGTTGGGTTATCGCAGCCACAGATGGCTCCTTACGGTGGCCTCACTCTAGGCAGGAGGGACGCGTGCCTGCCTGCGGCCCAGCTTGGGCTCTTCGCCTTGCTCCATGACCTCCTGGGGCTCTGGGGAGCCCGTGCTTTAGACTGATTCTCTGATCTCAGCTGGCAGAAATGCAGTTTGTCTTTCTCTGTCCTTAAATGCCTGTACCTATTTTTCTTCTTCCCTTTTTTTCTTCTCTCCATTCTCAGGTGTGCAGCCTCAGGATAAAAGCAAGGATCTATACTGGTTTTAGAGCTGTCCTTCATTCTTCTTACCCTGGCTCTCCCCTGTAGATCTCTGCCTGTTAGACATGGTGGCATTCGGAGCTGAAATCGGGGCAGTTTGTAACAGCTTCTGATCTTGGTTTGCAGCTCGCCGTTACTCCTTCTGTGGTGGATCCCTTCTGAGCTGATGTGCTGAGTCAGAGACTCCCAGATCCCCCCTTGCCCTTTTTCAAGCCCACCGTGGCCCTGCAGCTCGGGGAAAGACAACGGGACTTAAAAGGACCTGGCATTGCAAAGACGGTACTCTGGACTTATTTCAGAGAGGAAAATCCTTCTGTTGCAAGAGGAGAGCCAAAGAAGTTGAACTTCTATTTAAGCAGACCCCACACTCAGAACTGCAGTCAGACTACTCTCAAAGAGTCAAACGAGGTTGTGGATGGTGATGCAAAACCACTGGCCTTCGTCTAGGGGGCAGAGGAATTTGTGGTTTTTTTTTTTTTTTCAGTGGTGTGAATATTTTTTTATGGCAGTGAAAATTGTTTCTTGAATGCAAACATGGGAAAGCTCCTCGGCAGTTTTGAACTGGATTTTCACTTTACATTACAGAAAAGTAAAAGAAGAAGAAACTCGAACTCACGAACATTTTCGGGCTGTCAAGGAACTGGTTTGATTTTTCAGCTTTGTGGTTGTGAGCGTCAAGTGTTTGGCTGGGGCCAGCTGCCCTGGGCTTACAGAGATGCAGCTGTTCCACGCACAACTGCTCAAACCCCAGAAAGACGGAAAACCAAGGTGGCACTTCTCAGAGTCCGGCACAACATTTGCATTGGATATATAACAGTTGTTTGGTTGTGGTTTTTTTCTTGCCTTTTTTTTTTTTTTACAAGAAACATTTTATGGTGAAAGTAAAACCCTCCTAAAGCAGGGGGAGGAAGGAAACCTGCGAAGAACGGCTCGCGCTCAAGCCGACAGCCTTTAAGGGGAACACCGGAAGGGAAGGCGCGTGATGGACACTAGGTCTGAGTTGCCTCTAACATTTCTCTTTGTCTACTTGTTGCTGTCATTTTGTCACTTTAATAGTTGTTTTGTTTGGTTTTTTGAAAGGGGGAATAAGATATCTATTTAACAGTAGGAAAGCTGCATTAAAGGTATCTCCTTCTTTCACTCTGTGTGTTTTTATGAAGAATTAAAGCTAAATAAGAGAAACGAGGCAAACTGGAAACTTCAGGACAAAATAGGAAAAGTACCTGCCGTGTGGATGAAGTGAGTTATTTTATTACCTTGCATTAAAGATAAATAGAAATCCTAGCAGTTGAAAATACTTTCTTACTGAGTGAAAAATATGGTGATAAATACAAAAGGTAAGAAAATGCAAGATTGTTGCAGTGCTACATTTTAGTGTACGGTCTGTCTGTAAGATGGGTTAAAGTAAGGGGGGGGCTGATCCATTGTAACAGGTGTTTCTTCAGAATGCTGATAGAAGAGGGGCCTGTAGCACTCGGCATTGCTGTTGCACTGGCACGTTAAAATGCTGTTAGAGGGGGATGAATAATTAATGAGACGGCGCAGAAATGGCAATTTCCCCTTACGCTTAAAAGCTGACAATTTTTACAGGCAAAGCATCTGATCCCAACACTACCGTGCTTTGCTTTGTTCTATTTTTTTCTGAATGTAATGTCTTTGAAGGCTGGCAAAGTTCAATGCGTGTCAGAGGAGAGTCATAACGTCGCACCTCTGCCACTGGCAGAAGCAGTAGAAAATTGACTTTTGGGCCATGATGAGAGTTTTTGCCTTCGGACACTCTCACATAATCTGGCATAATGTTCACCACGTGTCAGAAATGGAGTTACGAATAATCAAAACTCTCTTCTCCTGGGTTTCAGCTCAGCAATAACTCCTTTTACGGGAAAGAATAGGAATCCCAACAGCAAGAATACGATGAGGCAGTGTCAGTAAATACCGTGAGAAGCTGGCAAGGAGCTACTTTGAAACACACTGTGTGCAGAGCATCCCTGGCCAGAGCTCGGCAAATGGCAGGAGGTGACTTGCTGTGATTCCTTCAGCCAGATGTGCACCTGAGCACAGCTGCCTCAGCCTCCAATTAGCCAGAGCCCAGACAAGCTGTAAAGGGCAAGGGAAGGACTTCAGAATTTATATTACTGGTTAAACCAAAAATGTTCTGAGGCATCTATTGAGAAAGAAGGCAGCAGCACTTTGCAGAGAAAAGTAATTAAAAATGGAATTTAATGCTGCAGAGGCTTGGAGATAAAAGGATCATTCTGTGAGCATTTGCCTGTGGGCTTTTTTAGGTTGTTTTTAAAGTTGGGGTGTTTTTTAAAGATTAATCTGGCTCTAGCATTGTTTGTGCTTCACCACAATTGTTTCTTTTTCCCTCTCTCTGCAATTCATAATGAGGAGGGCTGGGCAGTACAGCCCAAATACATTTGGAAATACTGATGTAAGGACAAATGATTCATTTACTTCATTGGCATTCACAACTCATTTTGACTGAAGCATGGGAATTTATGCAATGAATACATGAATATTGGTTTTGACATTTGTTCTCCAATTACTCTTTTTTATGGTTGTATTGTGAAAGCATCCAAACACCAAAGTCAAGACCGTGGCTCAAGGTGTTAGATGCTATGCAAACAACTTTTTAAAAATGTTCCCACCCCGAATGGACTGCAGTCTGAAAGCACACATGCCCAGTTTTGGCTAATCCTTGCAGAGTTTTGCACAAACTCTGTGTTACTCTGACTCCAGGGGGATTGTTCACAGCACCTACCTTCAAGGCTTGGGAGTGAGTTTGCAGAACTGGAGCAACAGCTCTTAATGCAGTAACAGTGCAAGTAACCTCGGTGCCATTTCACNAACTCTGTGTTACTCTGACTCCAGGGGGATTGTTCACAGCACCTACCTTCAAGGCTTGGGAGTGAGTTTGCAGAACTGGAGCAACAGCTCTTAATGCAGTAACAGTGCAAGTAACCTTGGTGCCATTTCACAGGTCTGTTTTATTCCTCTTTTCATCATAGATTAATTGCTTGCAGGAAATCTGGAAATACAAAAGGAAGGCTTCTTATATGTTATGTATGTCTTATATGTCGCATCCTTGTCACGCACCAAAAAAAAGTGGGGCTGTGAGTCTCCAGTCTTGCAGCCTGAAGAGCAGACCTTCCCGTTGCCCCGTTTGCAAGGGTCGTGCAGAGGTTAGCACCGGCTAGTGCTCTCTAGCTGCCCACCTGACAAACAGAGTAGCCCTGCTGGAACAGACAAAACCAGCTCTGACCCTTTCGTGCAGAGTCCAGGGAAGGAGGCAGAGGGATGGGATCTGCTGCCGAGCATGGCAGTATTGGGCATAGCGAGAGCGTCCGCTGCTGCCGAGTGAGAGCAGTTTGTAGGAGTTTGCAGAGTGAGCCTAGGGCATATTCAATACAAGCATTTATTTCTCTTTCTGAAAAGAAGTGAAACTTAGCAAAGCACAGAAGAACACCATTTTAATCAACCCCAAGGTTAACAGCGATCTATCGAGGAAAGGATGGAAGCGGGGATGGGGCGTAGTATTTGCATTTGCAGTCTCCACCTTATTTTAACGAGGGTTTTTGCTTCAGTACAGCTGCTGTTGCAAGAACACAGCACAGAGATCTTTAGACACATATAATATAAGTGCCCCTGCACTCACAGTCTAATGTTGACAAGTTTTAGGGTAAATTTCCTTACTTCCCACCTCCTTTTCCAGTGGGTTTTCCATAGTACACCCCAGTGGAGGAGGAGGAGGGGAGGAGAGAGAGGGTGAAAGACAGTCTGAGTGATCCCCTGCGCCTCCCCTGGACTGCGCGTTGCCCGTCTCTGCGAAATGTATCTGTCGTGTCTCCTCCTTGGGTCAGGAGGGACTGCCATCCCTTCTCGCCTTCCCTTTGAAGTCCTATTTAGGTTCACGATAAGCTCTAGTGAGTGCTTAAAGGTTGGTCCCTTCCTAGAGGGGAGGAAAATGCTGCTGGTGGATTTGGATGTGCCAGGGTTTCTCTGACTGGCAGTTCTCGTGCATCTTTTCCTGGGCGAGGGTTGTAATTAACGTGCCCTTTTGATTACAGAAGGGTTCGAGCCAGCTCCTCCGGGGGTTTGTGGTGTCCTGGCTGGCTTCCCTGGCCTGCCACCCGGAGGAGCAGTTGTAGCAGGGGAAAGAGAGAGACTTGCGGTGTGATTATTTGGAGGAGCAAGGGATTGATTTTGCAGGCTTAGGGAAATGGGAGTATGGAATAGTTAAAAGAAAAAGAAAAAAGAGAAAAAAGAAAAATAAAAAAAGAGAAATAAAAAGGGAAAAAAAGAAAAATGAGAAGAAAAAGAGAAACAGAAAAATTAAAAAAAAAAAAAGAAAAAGCTTTCCTTCAATCAGCCCCCAAGCTTTGGGGCTACAGCCTTGGGAACAGTATGGTTAATTTAGTTCCCATTACGGTTCGACTGTTCTCTAAACTGCCAGTACTGACGAGCAGCTCAGGCTGGCAGGGTCCCCCGCTGATGTCCCTCTCGCATCATACAAGAGCCGTTAGCTTTGCAGTGCACCTTCTACTGCCTCCATAGCCAGGCGTGATCCATGAATCACATGCACCGAACCCATGCATGTAAATTGTAACGGAGAGGCACTGGAGTGCCATGTCTCCCCTGCTCCTGCCCCTGTGCTCTCTGCGTCAGGTCCTGCGGGAGGAGGGGAAGGTGCTGGAGGAGCCCGTGCAGGTGTGCAGATGTGCAGGGCGCAAGGGTGTAGGGGTGCACAGCCCTGGGCCCCGCTCCCATGCACGGGCATTTCCCTTTGCCACGCTTGGCTGCAGTTCACAAAAACACAGGCTGACAGAGGAGTGGAGCGTTTCTTTTGGGATGTGTCAGTTGCTTGTTTACATTCATGGTAAAGGCAGGATAAATACCAAACAGGAGAGTTGTCCCATTAGGAGATGTAATACCACACTGGACATTACTGAGGGTGCTGCATCTCCCCACTACGTGGCACATTCCTGCTGCCCCACCTGGCCCTGGTATGGCTGCAAGGTGCCCCACTCTGTCGTCACACCCCTGCTGACTTCTTTACTTCTCCTCTCCTTGACTTCTGGCCCCAGCCCTGACTCTGCATCATCTCATCCCCTCTCTGTCCTCCTGCCTCATCCAGTCTCTTCCCTCCTGCGCTTACTACTCTGGCCTCACGCTGCAGCGATGAGGAGCAAAGGAACGGCGTTACGAGGGAGCTGAAGCATCAGTGTTTCTATGATAAACAGAATTGGACAAACATAGACCCTGTCCGGAAGAGCCAGCACGTTGGCCTCGATCCTGCACCATACCCCTGCAGTAGGAGCTAAGCCCTAGTCCCCGACCCAGTGGAACAACCCCTTTTTTCCACAAGCCAAGTCCTAAAGAGCAGTGACGGCCCCGGTTGCACACGGACACAAATGATTATTCTCTCTTGACAGACCTGCACAGCTCCCTCCTTGTGTTTAACTGCAGTCCTAGTGAGCTGGATCAGGAAAGAGACACTTGATAGCTGCTGTTTCCGTGGTTGAAATATTTGTGAAGTTAGCGCATAATCTGAAAGCAGAAGCTAATAAATTGTAGGGTGCTAATTGGGGCCGGAGTGGAGCCGTCAATCATATTATCCTAAAGACACAGAGACCCTCATAACCTAAAAAGGCAAGAGAGCCTCCAGGAACAGCTCCCAGTTGTCACTACCCATGACCTCCACTTCAGTGAGAGCACGGAGAGTCAAGGCAGAGAGTTTATTCTGCTAAGAAAATGCAAATCCTGTGTTTAAGAGGGCACTTATATTTTCTTTTGTTTACCCTCTTTGGGAGTATATTTCCCAGAGCACTTTATTGTTTCGCTTTGCCACTTAACTTGCCACTCTTGCAATTTTAAAAAAACGTGTAAATCAGATAAGGATTTCCAATTCTTATAGTTGCATAGCCCGTCGAGTAACAGTTGCAACTTTTTAGTTATAGTCCAACCGCTGTGCCTATAGGCCTGTCTTCCCAAAGCCATTTTATTGCTCACATTTCTTTGTTGGCGTCTCATGCCCCAGAAACATACAGACTTCTTTGAGGCTGCAGGAGTCTATGATCTGAGCCAAAACACAACTGTAACACTGTAGCAGTGGGGTACTTGCAGCTCTAGTCACTTTGTCACCACCTTTTCTTATACTGTTTCCACCAAGAGCAAGTATTTTACTCATGATATAATTTAAAATCAGATCAAAGAATGCTGACGAGGTTTTTAGCAACACTTTTCCCCAAGAAATTAATTTCTATGTGGAGGCAGGTACGCATTTCAGAGAGCATTCCCTGGACCAAAAATCTGAAAGAAATTAGGAGCAACCCAAAAGTGAGGAGTGGGAAAGCTTGATTTTGGTGACAGTATTTTAAAAGTCGTGGAGAACAGGAGAGGTGCCTGAGGATTGAAGGAAAGCCAATGTCACTCCAATCTTCAAAAAGGGCAAGAAGGAAGACCCGGGAAACTACAGGCCCGTCAGTCTCACCTCCATCCCTGGAAAGGTGATGGAACGACTCGTTCTGGAAGTCATTTCTAAGCACATGGAGAAGGAGACGACTATCCAGAGTGGTCAACATGGATTCACCAAGGGAAAATCCTGCTTGACCAATCTGATAGCCTTCTATGATGGCATGACTGGCTGGGTGGACGAGGGGAGAGCAGTGGATGTTGTCTACCTTGACTTCAGCAAGGCTTTTGACACTGTCTCCCACAACATCCTCATAGGAAAGCTCAGGAAGAGTGGGCTAGATGAGCGCACAGTGAGGTGGGTCAAGAACTGGCTGAATGGCAGAGCGCAGAGGGTTGTGATCGGTGG
>VZSC01006588.1:410136-450918 GCA_013398225.1 Steatornis caripensis | reverse complement strand
GAGGCTGTGGAGTCTCCTTCTCTGGAGATATTCAAAACCCGCCTGGATGCATTCCTGTGCAACCTGCTCTAGGCTAACCTGCTTTAGCAGGGGGGTTGGACTAGATGATCTCTAGAGGTCCCTTCCAACCCCTACCATTCTATGATTCTATGATTCTATGACTACTGCATGCAGGCCTGACAACTGAGCCACGGTCAGGTCAAACCCTTTTCCTGGTGACATCTCAGCCAGCACTTAGTGACCACCTAAAATTACTGCTGCAAGACCACACGATAAAGTATACAAAGACTTTTAAAGATATTTTTAAATGTGTCATTTTTCCCACATTTTTGATGCCTGTATTAATTATTTAATGCCAATCTATCTTGAGTGCTGGCAAGAAGTCAGACCAATAGTCCCTTTTCATCTTGCTTCTGTGAAGAGAAATGACACTGTCTAATCTGGTGATGCTGCCACTAAAACCAAGAGCCATCTCTGAGTGGAGTAGGCAAGAGGACGTGTTTTGACAACTGACTGTGGTTTATCTTGGCCACTAATTTTGTTTTAGTAGATTCAGGTAGAAGATAATTCTTCATGCCTTAAGCAACAGACTCAAAAATTATAGAGTTATACCTCTGTTAAGATACCAAAGACTATGTCAGCAGACAAACCAAGGAAGGCACAAAGCTGGCAAGGTCCCTACGTGAAGAACACAAGGCTGCGCCATGTAAGTAGGTTTTCATCCTTGAAGGTGTGGTGATGTCAAACTGAAGAAGTATGAAGATGTGAGAGAAGATATTCTCATAAAAGGTTAATTCCGTGACTCCCAGACTTCTGCCTCTCTTATTTCTCTGTAAGAGAAAGCTAAATATATTTGTGCCTGGGAATTACTGAGAATTTACGCATGGTCAGCCCTCCTGGAATGGTGTGAAAATTGGATATGTGGAGAGAAATACACTGAGAGATTAATCAGAATACTGAGATTTTGGTGCTACAAAATGATGTGGAAACTTCACTGAGTCTCCTGTGGGACAGATGAAGAGGTAACTGTAGTTGCTTACTGTACTGCGTAGGGCAGCAAAGGTGTTTAAGTGGCCTCATCTCTAATGAGCACTAAGTGACTTGTACTGTCAGGGAAGATAGGAGAGGAAAAAAAAGCAGGAAAAAGAAGATCCAGCTGTGTAACAGCACTGCGAAAGAGATCAGTATCCAAACAGAGGGTGGCTATTTTAGAGCTCCATTCTTACCGTAAAAGACGGAAGGCAGTGATGAATATCTTCCAAATGAAGGACGTCATCTGAAGAAGAAGTTAACACATTATAAAAAAGGTCATTTTATACAGCAGTATCAGTCATGTCACTGGCAATAATGACAATATTTTGGCATCATCACTTGGCTTTGACGCACTGGCTTTCTGGTTATTTATTAGAGTTAAAACATAATGTCAGTTAGAGGTGCCAAGTGTCGTTATAAATAGACCTATGATCGTTTGAAAAATCCACCTGGTATGCAAGTTCCTGCGACTCACTCCAGTGTGAGTGTGCAAGAAAAACTTTCAAGAATCGATTAAAATAAATGAAGATGAACTAGAGCTTTTTAACCACCAACAGACCTGTCAGGGCTATTTTATAGACATTCTTTTCTGTAACGACTATTTTAGGGTCTGTTATAGCTGAATTAAGTTCAGCTTTGAGTAGAATGAGGTAAATTCGAATCTAGAAGAAAGCTTGCCTTTACGGCTCTTATTAAAATGTATAATCTTAAACCTGTATTACAAGGAATCAGTGTCACCTGGTTGTGTGCAGTAGAGCCACACTTGAGGACTCAAACCATCATAGGCAGCATGACACAGATGACAAAGAAAAAGAAAGAAGAAGAAAAAACTGAAGACATGAATCAACTGAAATAGATGGTAAAACTTCCTCTGCTGAAAACAGCTGTGGGAAGCAAGGGTGCGGTGGCCCTGCTATAAAGATCTTTGTGCCCTTCCATACAAGTAGTGAGGGAACCAAATTTTGAGGGACCTTGTGATCTGGAGGTTCTTACTAGTCTCAGTTATCTAGGGTACCAGGAAAGCTGAGGAACAACAGCTTAAGTCTCAGCCCTGTGCTCTGGCTCAAGCTTCTTAGATAAGCGAGGCTATGGTGAGCTCAGCTTTTGCTTTTCTTTTCCCCGCCGCTTACTAGTTTTTGCAGGTGAAGAAGACTAATAGAAAACACTCATGTTAGCAGTGTAGCTGCACAGCATTTTGCCTTTCTTGCGGTCATTTTTAAGTTCATTGAATCCCTGAAAATAAAGTCTCCAAGAGAAGATGAGACCTGAATGTTACATATAAAAAAGACAAAGAAATCATCTTAACATCTCACATTTTTCAGTCCTATATGATAGAAGCAAACATGTCTTTTGCTTTCCATATCTCAAAAAATCCTCTTTGCAAGCTGTAGAAGTTTTCTCTTCAGAGATCTTGACAGCCACCTTCCTGTAGCTCATGACAAACTGCTGAGCACTCCCTCTGTGGCACATGGGCATAAGTGAGTGATCCCACTGAAACCTGGCATATCTCATGCAGCAGCTACACACAAACTTTCTATAAGTTTGTCTTTGACCCAGTAAGGACTCAATATTTTTGTCAAAAGGCATTGTTTTTTCCTTTGTAGGATCTTGATTGTGGTCCTGAATGGAAAGCATGAGGTACACAGGTTTTGGGTAGATCTGGTCATCAGTATACGCCAGCCCAAAAACCCTTGCAAGCAACCTTGAAAAACAGAAATGCACTGATGGTAGGGGGTTACCACCTGCTGTAGACCAAGGGGGCTGAAGATAGCAGACCTAGAATTGATGCCATGGAAAATGTTGCCTTAGTAAATAATTCATATCTGCCCTGCCCCTTCACATTTACAAAATAATTTTAAAACTTTAATTAATCACCACAGCATTCATGTTATGTTGTAGTAAATACTATTCATAGGTAGCAGTAAATACTTTTAATCCATTCATATGGATGTCAAGTCTGCAGCTGAGAGATTAAATAAGCCAAGTAAAGCCACATAGTATGTCCATGTCTGTCCAAGCACGGCTCAGAGTCCAGCCATTGCCATTTGAGAGCCCAGCACTAGCGGGTTGCATGTGGTATCGCGTCCTGAAGCATGCTCACCGTTGTTGCTCAGTGATCTCGCCAAATGTTTGTGCTGGCATCAAGGAAGAAGGCAGAGCCTGAGACAGTAACCAGCTCGGACCCAGAAACTCACCTAGGGCATCCCTCGATCAGTGCCTTGGGGCACACGTCTCCGCTTCCCAGGCAGGTTAGAGACTGTGCTGGATTTGGCTGGGATGGACTTAATTTTCTTCACAGCAGCTCGTCTTTTGCTATGTTTTACATTTGTGACCAAACCAATACTGATAACACCCTAACATTTTAGCTGTTGCTGAAAAGTGCGTGTACAGCATCAAAGCCACCTGTACTTCTCACTCTGAGCCCCCAGTGAATAGGCTGGGGTTGCAGAAAAGGTTGGGAGGGGACAGGCAGATTGGACACAATCAGACTCCAAGTAACCAAATTGATATTTCACACCATATAATGTCATGCCATGAAAAGTAGAGGAGGGGGCTTAGGAAGATTAGCCATCTTTTGCTCCAGAACTGACTGAGCATAGTCTGGCCTGTCTCAGGCCAAATCTGGAGAAGCTAAAGACTTGGAGGCAGATTCTCCACTGCTGTACATCAGCGTCGCTGAACATATTTAAACTGATTTACAGCAGGTGAAGATTGGGTCCATCTGCTTTACAGTAGCCAGAGAACGATGCTTTTGTTAAAGAGCTTTTGGAATTGCTGACAGGAAGCCCTATGCATTTACGATTCAGACTCCAGACATCACTTTCTGGTTCCTCCAGCTCTCGCCGAGGGACTCCTCCCAGGACAGTTTTCTCCTCTTATTTAGGTGTCTTCCTCTGGCTTACAAGGGAATCCAGAAAGAATTCCTTTTCCTATATAGATACCACATACCCTAGACTCAGTCTCACCGTACACCTTAAGCAAAGAAGGTAAAAATGTACAATATTGCCTCTGTGCTTGATGATGAGACTCTCAGGAGTACGTCACACAAGTGTGATCACANTCCCAGGACAGTTTTCTCCTCTTATTTAGGTGTCTTCCTCTGGCTTACAAGGGAATCCAGAAAGAATTCCTTTTCCTATATAGATACCACATACCCTAGACTCAGTCTCACTGTACACGTTAAGCAAAGAAGGTAAAAATGTACAATACTGCCTCTGTGCTTGATGATGAGACTCTCAGGAGTACGTCACACAAGTGTGATCACAGCAACTGCTTCACTTTTACCCTTATCTCACATTTAACCTTTCTGGTATGCCAGGATTCTTTTCTCCCCTAAATACATATTTCCCTTAAATGACATTGTCATCCTTAAACCCATTTACACTTATTTAAAAACCTGTAGCCTTGAAAGTCAAGACACTTGAACTCAAGGCTTTCTTGACTCTTTCCCTTGATCTGCCACAGGAGGAGGTGCCAGCTGTCAGAGACAAGCATAGGTCAGGTAGTGCCCATTTACCTGCCCAGGAGACAATGTGCTAAAAAGGTCTTTCATTCTTGTCACCTCTTATATGTGTGTCTCCCCTACTGTCTCCAGAAGTAGCAATGAAAACTGTCATCAGGGGCTGGCTGCTTGAAGGCAAGAGGTGTCCTCCTGATAGTGAGTAAGAGTTGCTGAGTAAAATGTGAATCATCATGAAGATTTTGAATGAAGAGAGGAACCATCACTTCAATGAGTTACAAAAGGTGAAATGATGAAGTTGTCTAAAGAGTAGGGTGATTGTGAAACATTAGAGATTAAGAAACTCTTTGGAAGTAGCGTGATGGGTGGATGCAAGAGCGGTAAGTTTGCACACATGAAATTCAGCTTTACCATAACTCAGTGGAATAGTTGCACTTGCATAATTACTCCTCTAAGGCAGGGAACTGAGGGAGAGAGAATGGAGTGACGAGTAGGGCCATGCTCAGAGCTGACAAATTGTATCACTAAGCATGCCTCAGACCACTGAGCATATGCTGAAGCTTAGGTATTGTGTGTTCCACTGAATTCAGCAAGTTGTAGACCAGGATCCTTAGATTTGGATTGAGAAGTTTGTGTTTTATTCAGTCCAATCCATTTTTCATACTATTAGTTCCAAGAGTCATACCTCACTGATCAATATCCTGAGCTTTCATTTATTGGCAATGCATTAAACTTGACACTTTCTTCCTCATCCTGCTGTGATAAATCCTCCATTAAAACTAGTCTTGTCTTGCAGCACTTACAAAATGTGGACAAAGCAAGCCTTATCTTCCCCTCTGTTCTTTCTTTGTCACTTTGGGTATTTCTGGCTACTTCAAGACCTCAGGGGCATTACTTTTGAGTGCTGTCTGTCTCTGACACTCATCTTGCCCACTAACTCACTTTACTCATGTTGGATAGGTTCTTGCATGATTCTTTTCCAACTCAGACCTACACAAACCTGAATTGACTTGGGTTATCACATCACAGACATGGTCATGAGGCTTGTGAAAGGTGTTGCCTAGACAAAATTTTGGCAGGATTGAAGGCCTCTCCTGAAAAAGAAAATGTTATCGTATGAAGTCTTGTTCATTTTCAAAACCATTGTTTGTGGCTTTGTGACTGAGCAGTCCTCTTGAGTTATGTGGAATTACATACACACATGAAGTCATCCAGGTGTGGTGACTACAGAACTGGGGTCTTCCTGGTTTCTGGCTAGCACATGCTACTAGTTATAGTAAACATTACTCATGTTTAAGTTACTGAAAGGGAAGGAATGGCTGTACAATCAATCAAGCACTTGAAGAGGAAGGAAACATTATACAGCATTTATTTACTTATCCATCACTCATGGTCTAGCGAGCACAGCTTAGGAGAAAAAAAAGAAGTGCTGTATTTAGTATTAGCAAATCTGGCTTGTACACTAATTTGCAGATGACGAAAAAATATTTATATAATTATAGACAACTTGAATGGGCTTTATCAGGAACTCCTTTGAAGAATCCTAATTCAAAAGCTGTCAATTTCTATTTCGTTTGAGTAAAATGGTCAAAACCCAAATTTCTTGTTCATTTGTGTTGGATGTCCATTTAAGCAACTTTTGAAGCTTGATTTCAGTGGAGTTGCATGTTAAAAATGTATACGTTCTGACATCAGATAGTGCCTTTACTACTCTTCAGTGTCCCCCATTATCAAACATTTGCATAAAATCAGAGCATGTTTCTAGCTTCCTGACAGATGTCAGTGAATAGCTCTGCAAAATTTGTGAACTACTATTCATGACGAAATGTTCCAAAAAGGTTATTGCTGGGTTTTATTCAGTAATGATTTATATATCATTTTATTGTATACCTTGACTTGATCTCCAAACACATTAAGGAAAATTATCTGACTTCACCCAGTCTGATAAAAAATAAGCAAGGATGATGAGCATTAAAAAGGGAAAGGAAAAGAAATGTAAGAAAGTAGGACTGTCTAGATCCACAGATCAATCACTGTGCAACTTAACATTCAAGATGATTGCAAGCACTTGCTTAAATTAAATAGTGAAATAGACCATCCTGAGCATCCGATCACCCGTCTTCAATTGTTTTCTGGTTTAGAGTTCATAAAAATACAACAAGAATTTATGTTAGTTTTTCAATTTGTAAAATCTTGTTTGTGCACAATGAAGCTAGATTGCAACTGTTTTTTTCTTTTCATGAGCAAGTCAGTCCCTTCTTTAAAACAGCATACCAGTGCTTCCTTTTTGGAAGGACTGCCTGTGTCTGAGGCATAGGTGATTGCACAAATTTAATCAACACCACAGTAAAATCACTTGCTGTCTAATTACATGTTTTATTCCCTTAAACTATCTCCAGTGAAACGCTCAAACCATAACATGTAGAAAATCAAAAGATATGTAATTGTTCTCTTATTCTGCTACACATCATTCAGTACCTTTTCATATTTTCTGGCAGTTTTATTGGTTTAGAGAGTTGCTGGTTTTTTAAAGACACTTCTGTAAGCATGGCGATATGCAGAATATTTTCCTTGGCTTATGACTTCTTTGTTGGAGTTTTCTCTTAACAGAGGAAACAAGACTTAACTAAGCTCAGCAGAATTGATGCTTCCTTGATTTTGATTGCCTTCTTTGACTAATACCAAATAATTTAAGCCCTCTTGATTCCATGTTTCCATTAGCGTGGCTGAAAGAATACTGTCCGAATCTGCACATGGAGCATCACTATCTGCATTTAAAAAGAAAAAAAAAAGAAAACACAACAGCCCAGTGATATACATGTAGTATTAGAAAGAAAACAAAATCAGACAGCTATTGGAGAAAGTTGGTCTAGTGATTGGATGAAGAGTGACTGATGATTCAAATATCTTTCCTGCTATTGCCTGTATGGATTATAGTTTTAAGCAAATCACTTGGGGAGGGTTGGTCATCACCATTCATACCTCCACAGGTAGCAATACAATTATGAATACATGACTTGCTTCTTTTGGTTATAAAGATAGCCTGCATAAAGCCAAAATGACTTTAATCTGTACCTTTGTATAACCCTGCTAATAATACTTCTAGAGAGTCCTGTAACACAGGCAGTTTTCCACCTACTAAATCATTATATGCTGTCTCTCTAGAGGACTTGTAATATACTGTCTTTCTAGAAGCTTGAACTTGGCAATCCAGTGTGGTTTTCACATTTCTAAAATCTTTATGTTTTTTCCCTGATTTGATGCTGTTCACATATACAGAGTTGCCTGAAATCTAGTGCAGGGGATATATATTTTTTAAAAATGTAAAAAATATTAACTAAAGGCTCAAGTTATAATTATCGCTATTTTGTGCATTTATTTTTGTAACATGTACCTTCTTTTATTACACTCCCTCCTTATTTTACTTCATAACTGGAAAAAGCAGCATGTGACATCCAGGGTTTTCTGCTCAAAGGAATCACAAGCATTGTGCTGTTGTACCAGGCAACATGCAATTTATGTCGTTATAATCACACACACACACCCAAGCTATAAGGTCAGAAGCCGGTTCCACATGCTAGAGTCCATTAGGAAATATTATCAGGAGAAGTCTGAAGGAGAATTTTGATTTCTAGAAACCTGTTAGCAAGATGGGGACTGGGACACAGAGCAAACTGTGTTCCCATACCACAGTGACTGACAGCTACGACAAATCATTTGATACTCACTTTGTCAGTTCAGGACTATTATGGCAATATTTAGTAATTCAATCCTGACCAAGCCTTTACCAACCAGTACAGCTCTTCTTTGTATTTGGTCTTTGTTTAATAAAGCTTTTAGTGGAAACCCTCAGGGGCAAGTTACTTTGGAAAAGGCACACCGGGAAATGCTGAGGGCATGTTTGCAGCAAACTCTTAAGAGAGAAACCTTAAAATAAGGACCCAAGTAAAACTGGTATTTACAGACCAGACATATGCCGGCTGACCTGCCTAAGTATAGAACACTAGAGAAGCATTCAGATTTGTTTCCTGTATAAGTATCTGGAACTGATGAGGTGATGTTTACACAAATGTGAGTATGAGGTCACTGAGATATTTTTACCAGATATATAGATACATTACTAATTCTTTCCCCAACAGGTTTGAAGAACTACAGAATATATAAAATATTATAATCCTTTTTCAGCCTATGCCCCACTGCGTTTCTCATTATAGGGAAAAAGAACAAAAAGAAATCAAACATTTTGCCTTGGTTTTACTTTTTGAGCTTTGGGGACAAAATAAGCAAGAAAGACTATTTTTGCAGAATATTCTTACCCTATCCAAAGACAGAGGCTGAGGAAGAATACAATGTTGATGCCCTTTCTCCTATGACACAACACGTATGATCTACATTGCAGCTCTCACAATGAGATTTTTGACTACAAGTGCCCTTTCCTTCACTCTTGTGTCGTCTCTTGGCACAGTGTTTGGCACCTATGAAAGCTTAGCACCATTCTGCCATACAAGCCAAAAAATTTATGCAAGGATGTCAAGATAAATAGTACAATGCTTCCCTCTCAGGTAAGTCAGCAAAGCGAGCAAATAATTTTTGCTCACTTCGTTATACTATGGACGGACATAGAAGATACTTAAAATGAGCAACCGAGGAAAAAAATCATTATACGTTGTGAAATTCCCCCAGAAATGTGAGAGCTAGAAGCACCATCAACACGCTGGGAAGCCATAAACCAATGCAGAGAATTCTGAATAATCTTTGGAAGCCCCTTTCAAGATACATTAAGAATCTGAAGGAAGATAGAGAGAAGCTGGAGTGGGGAGGTAGGTCAGTATATTAATGAGATATCATTCTTTTCTTTTAAGTTTTAACATTGCTAAAATTAGTTGATTGATGTATAGTCATGCTGGGTTATACGTGAGTAAATGCAGGATAAACCATGTGATGTGATCCCCTCAGATTTCACAAGCAAAGCCTGGCTGAGCCAACAAAACGCCCCGAGAGGAGGCGTCCAAGGAACACCTTCATGGAATCTGAAGTCGTGCTGGGTAGTCAACTCCAAACGCTTAAATCCTGACGGGTTGTCTACACTGTGGTCTGCTGCATAGTGTAGTGTTACCCGCGTCTGCTTTAAACAACCTACCTCAGGGCACGAGGCAGGCTAACTCTGGCAGTTCAGAGCTTTGTACAGGCTGAGAAGTACGCTGCTGAGAAGCAGGTTCCCACTGAGCTCTGTGCTCTGTCAGGTAGACTGCTTCCGAGAACTTCAATGGCATGTTCAAAGCTCAGCACTCTACTTGCATAGATACCTGTCTCAGGGCCTAAATGCATGTAGCTTTGAGTTTCCCAGACACTTTTCCTAGCGGTGGTGTGCTTAAAGCACAACATCTGAGCCAAACTGCAGGTAAATGAATTACAACACATCTCTCCAGGGGTAGACAGAAGCTTACTCTAGAGAGCCCCACATTAACTGACATGAGAAACTTTGATTGCCTGACTCATACTAAGAAGGGATGGAGTTTGCTTGCTTAGCCTCCTCTGAGGAGACCGGTCCTAACTTGATAAAATCTGTGCTTCCCCCTTCCCAATCTCAGCATCTCAGTCAGCTGCTTCCTGCCGCAGGGCAGCCACGGTGCCAAGCTGGGTTGCCTATCCTGCATCAAGATCACAGAGTGTCTTTCCTTGCCTCCTCCATAGGCTGTGTGGGCTCACAACATGTTTTGAAGTCCTGCCTGAAAGGGTGCAAATTTTTATGATGTCTTGATAAGCAGATGGGGTTTTGGGTGTTTAAGTTCAGAAGGTGACAACATATAAGAAGAAAAAAAAGTCAGTAGAAAAGCTTTTTGATAGAGACTGAACAAACTGACCTAGAGATACTGATCTCCTATTACAGCTATTTCAGGGCCAGATCCTCAGCTAGCACAAATTAACTAAGCTCTACAGAAACCAGTGGGGTGCCGCTGATTTACACCAGCTAAGTAGGCAGCCTGAGACATTACTAATTCTGGGTAACACAAGCCCATACAATGCTTAACACCTTCAACATGGTAAGGTTTTTAGAAGTGCAGCCACGTTTGCATTTTCCCACTAATATCCTCTTGCTTTTCTCATACATACTCTGCCATTTGTCCCTGCCACACAATGTACGTAGTAGTAAACAAGAGACGGACTGACTTACTGGCGTGACTGAAAGATGCACCCCACAGTGAACACATTCAAAAGAAGTGCTCGATGACATATCTTTGTTAAGGGTGAAAAAGGTAGCTATTGAACCCTGACTTCTCCACCCCAGCCATGTTGGTTAGCTCAAGGAGATAGTTTCTGTCTAGGGAGTATTTTCCCGATACCTGCCAGCCACCTGGAGCTGGAGTTGCTGTGTTTCAGTTTCTGCACATTGCCGGTAAGAGTATAAATAGAACAAATACATATCCGTTTTAATACTCTGCTCTGTATTATATATCAATGGAGATATATCTGTTTCCTGTCTAATGAAGAATATGATCTTGCGTGGTTTGAGAATGACTCACCAAGCTTTGCTATTTTGTCAGACACTAAAGGTGCTGAAAGTGAGAATTTTGCTCATCCTGCATTTTCCCTGCACGAAACTGCTTGAAGCATTGGCTGCCTGTCTGTCTTCTTATTTTAATCAATTTTTCAGAGATGTGTGGAATGAAACCTCTGCGCCCAAGAAGCTGTCTTGGAAAACACAGATATAAACCTGTTTGTTATCTTGTTTATTATCATCTGTAATATAAGACCACCAAAAAAGGTCAGTTCCACATTTGCTGCAATACAATAAGGCTATATAAATAGAAAAGCACCCCTCTTCTCCAGATCACAAAGCAAGATTCATTTTAATAAGTTTTAATCACACGGATCTTGTGTGTCCAGTTTAAGCTCCTTGCCTAGGCTGCCTTACCAGTCAATGGAGAGGGAAAGGAGGAATTAGTCTATTTGTGGAGATGCTTATTTCACATCCTTACCTTTACATAACATCCCCTGAACGTGTCTACAACTCTCCGGTGACTGTTAAACAGCCTAGACAGCGAGTGTAAATGCAGTGCCTAAGTCTTAGTTGCTTATATCTATACACTCATACTACACAAATGTCAGCTCTTATAACATCGTATCATCTGATTTTTTTTCCTCAGTCCAAGGCCAAACATTAGCATGACTTTCCTTGCAGTATCATATGGCTCATGTGCGCTCTCTGGAATCAAACAGCATTTGTCTAGGGGACAAATAAGAAACGATCATGCCACCAAGTCCCCCTTTTCCTGCAGTGTTGTAACCAGTCACTGTTTTGGAAGAAGCCTTTTCTCTGACCTCCGCTGGCTTTGGGTCAACCACTCACTAAGCTAAGTGGGGAAGAGGATTACTGAATTTCAGAAAAATACAAAGGAGACTAGATACAAGGTTTTAAAAATGTCTCTTATCAACACATCTGCTTTAGAGAAGCTTCCGTTTGTCCAAGTGATTACTTTAAGTTCAGAGAGGTGTGCAGAATACTTTTTAAAAGGCAGCTGATTTTAGGAAAACAAACTGATGACTCTTACACAGAGAACAGCAAACCAGTACTACTCAGCCAGCAGAGAGGACAGACATATAATTAATGGTGAAATCACTGATTTCAGATTTTAATACCAAATTCCTTCACTGAGATGATTTTTTTTTTAAAAAAAGGTGACATTTTTAGCAAGTACCGTAATTGCTGAAAATAATGTAAATACACTCAGTCAGTGGCTTTGGAAAGAAAATTGCACAAAGGAAACATTACAAAATTCTAGCTATTTTGTCTTCCCACATTTTTCAAGCAACATCTTCAGCTTAGGGATTTAAAAATTATGGTTTTGAGGCCAAATGTCTTTCCTTCCTTTTGTCCTCCATTTCCTCATGCTCCCTCCAACAGCATCTCCTCTCATCTGAGAAGCCACTTCTCGCAGTAAGAGTGTGGTGCTGTGACACAGCTTCTGAGAAATTAGACACTTTTTCCTTACAGGACAAAAGGGATTGTGGGGAGCAGCACTGATAAGAATAGTCTTCCTGGGTCATAAAGATAAGGAGCTGCTCCAGCTGCTTATTGCCCAGTTGTCTGATGTCGACAAAGATGTTTGCCAAAGCAAACAGGTGTTTCCATCCGCAAAGGGGCACACTCAGGACCTGAAAAAATATAGTGCTGTCTTGTATGTACAAATGTAAAAAGTTATGTCTGAAAATAGATGGACTGGTTATTTTTACAGCAATCCTGTTAGCACGCTGATTCATGACATTTCATTTGCATTTCTTGAAACCGGGGAAATAACAGCCTATCTTTCAGCAAAGAATGGGAACTCTGGTGATGAGGCGTCTGCTCAATCAATTCACATTGGATTCAAAATGCACTGGTGCCTTAGTCCTCCAGCTTGATAGTGTTTCCCTCACTCAAAAAAATGTTGTTAATGCTACTTAATGCCCATGATCTATGCCTTGGGAAAGACTGTGAGAGCAAGAAGGAAAAGCTCTAAACTGGTAGACCTGTTCCTGGTCCTGAGCTTGCTTCCCTCCCTTCCAAAACTACAGTGCCAGGAGCTACTGGTATTGCTCAGGCATATATATTGCCACTTCATGCCTCCTTTAGAAGGATAACTCTTGCAATAACAACGCCAGTGTTCGCTTTACCATCCCCACCCTGTTCTGTTAGCGTGCTGTCCAGACCACTAACATACTGTCTCTATTAGTTCACCCGCACTAGCAATCTGTGTGTCACTTTACTGGCGTTGATGTTGTTGAGAAAATCTAATGTTTTCCTGCTCTCCCACCTAGGAAATAGCACCTACAGTATGTATGGACCTGCTGAAGGTGTGACTACCTACAGGTAGGTAAAGCTCAACAGAATTTGGAAGATGTATGATTCTATGTAGGGCTAAGTATCATAGTGTCACGGTTTAAAGCTGGGCTGGCTATTAAGTGAATGACAGACAGTCTTTGTTAACCCCTTCCCTCCCCAAAATGGGTGTGGGAAAGAGAAAAGGGAAAGAGACTTATGGGTTGGGAAAGTTAAAACAGCTTTAATCTAACTACAGTAATAATATATTACAATAATAGGAAAAATAATAATGCAATATATATACAAATATATGTACAAAACTGATATCGCGCTCCCCCACACCGATGACAAATATGTCACCCGGACACTGTGGGGCACGCCCCGGGAAAGTCCCGGACTGTACTCAGCAGCAGCAGGCAGGAGCTGGATTTGGGAATGCACAGATCGGGATCGAAGGCAGAAGAATCAGACAGAGTCCTCCTTGGACGCCAGCCGTAGAAGAAGAGAGTGAAACCCTTGTGATCCCTCAGCTTTATACCAAGTATGACGCATATGGGATGGAATTCTCCCTTTGGTCAGTTTTGGGTCACCTGTCCGACCCGCTCATCCCCACCGCAGGGTCACAGGTGTGACCCCTTCTCTGCTCTTTCAGTTCTGGCACACAAGAAAGTCAGCAGAAGCAAGCATTGACCTTGGTCTCCATAGGGATAACTATAAGCAAGGGCCTTACTGCATACCATTCCTACTGATGTTCCAGCACTAACTATAAACATGGAGCCTTATCACTGCTAGAAGCAGCTACTGTCTGGAACAACATGCAGTTAACTTTGGAGAGTGCAGCTTCTCAGAAGAGACTTAACTAAAAAGCAAAGTCACCAAAAGAAAATTGGTTCTGTCCTGGCCCAAACCAGGACACATAGTTATTTTGAGGCCTGTCGTTTCACTTTGCTTGACATTTGGCTCTTTCTTTTGGAACCAAGTCTCCTGGTGAGAGCAAGCATTTCTTGGCAGAAGGCTCATGACAGGAGTTTCATTACGCACAAAGGCCAATGACCGCATCACATTTTTGGAAAACGTTGTCCAGGACAATCCATCATGGAACAGCATTTGGGTTATTCAATTTGGCTGTCATCTTTCTAGTACTACTACAAACACAAGAAGTACTTCACTGCGTTCCAGTTAAAAATGAATGCAAATTTAAAAAATCGCTTACTTATTATACAGTATTTTAGAAGTCACAGACTGACACATATTCCGTGCCCCAAACTATTTACGACAGGGTCATAATGGAGCATGCATTTTAGTCAGGAAGCTTGTCTAGAACTTGGATTGCTGGTTCTTGCTTAAGTCAATTGTACTTCTGCAGCACACATTTCACTGAACTCTGCTGCACGAGATTTACGTCGCAGGCAGAACAACTGTTGAATTAATTTAAGGTTGGAGGGCTACAGAAAACTGACATGCATGTGCCCCTGATCAGATAATCCAGCAGCATTAAGACATCACCAGGACTCTAGGCCTTCAGTCGAGTACGCAGCATACCATTTTAACGGGCTCGTAAAGCCCGTACTTGGGGACAGAGGGAGATAACCTACAGGCGAACTATGAATATATGGGGAAATGAGTGCATGCATTATAGAGACATGTAAAGAGCTTGTCAAGTGTTCAGTCTTTTCAAATACATTTAAATGAAAGGATGACACACAGATGAATAAAATTCAAGCTATTCTGTTTCCAGATGGGCACCCCCTGTAGGAAAATCATCAAATGAGCCTGAGGAAAAGTTAAGGAGGAGTTTTGAGAACTGAAGCATGAAAACCTTCAATGGAAGCATGGAAACAGTTGCTTTGCCTTCCCATCCCAATGCAGATCTAGCAGTGGGTCTGTGGCAACAGCAGCTGGGCAAAGCCTATGGAAAGTGAAGAACAGGGGGAAGCCACAAGAGGTAACAGGTCAACTGGTGAGGAAAAGTGTAAGCCTCAGGGAGAGAGTGTGCCGCGCAAAACAGGCTGACTCTCAGAGCTGTTGCCAGAGCTCTGCCTGCATTCAATTGCCCTGCTTACTACAGTGGGCCAGATATTACCAACTAAGTTATTATAAACCAGCTTAATGGAGTCTGATTTAAAAAGCGACCACTGCCAAGAGATTCTCTGAATATAATGTATGTCATGGAGTACCACTATTGCTGAGACTACCCTAGAAGTTCATTATACAACAACATTTTCTGTAGCAAATTGTTTTTTCAAATTTTAACCATTCAAACTGAAACTTTTCATGGAAGCCTCAATCTTTATTTTCCTTTTCAATAGCTAGGCAATTTCTAAGAACGCTACCTTTTCCCTGTCAAACTAATAAAGCAATGGCTTTTTCTCTGTGACCTCTGCTGCGTGGCAGAACCTGAAATTCTGGCAAAATAATGTTTTTTATGTTAAGAATATGTATTTGTCATCCCAGTGAAAGTAATTATTTGCCTAGATTGAGCAAGATAACAGCAGGAGAAAGATCATGCTTAGCACATGCTAAGCAGAGACTTACACTGAAATTAAAATAGTTGCATATTACATCTGTGCCAGGCCTGCTGCACCAAAAGGATGACAACCTTTGTTTCAGTCTCTTTCCCCAACTCCAAGAAGCAGAAGGGCAGGCTCATATTTAAAAGTTTCAGCCCTGCTAAGGATTTTAACAGATATTGATGTACAAGAATTTCTTAACTCCCTTAGTTTTCATGTCTCTCTTGCCCATGGAGTTAGGGAACGCAGAGCAAAGATGTCTAAGCTAGGAAACCGCGTGAGCTCAGGGGCAAATGCAAGCAGCCCTTTGTCCAGTGGATGTTGTGTTCCTGTAGCCATCTGAAAACTAAACATCTAGTCTGAGATGCTGTATCCAAGTTGAGTTTGGCAAGTCACCTAGATTCCAGTCATCTTCAGTGGAGAGAAAGGCAAAAGGTGACCCCTTTCATGCTATGATATGTGCCTAACACATAGGAGTTATCACTCTCTGGAGATGTCTGTTTCTGCTCTTAACTACAGAGATATCTAGAAGAGTATCTTAGATGAGACTCCTAGCTTCTAGACAGCTGCGTTTAGGTGAGATAAAGTCGATCCAAAATGTAAGGTCTATTAACTTGTGCATACTGCCTAATTAATTGGCTGTACTCCTTTCCTGAGCTAATGCCAGGCTTAGATTTGTGCCAGATTACGTATCTCTTTCTTAAACTCCACTATTCAGACTGAAGATGCCCGTAAAGAAACTAGGAAATTACACTACATGCAAATAAACAAAGCTTTTTATTATAGCATAAGGGTGCAAAATCAGCTGTTAAAAAAGCATGACTTGACTAGTTATCAGTTCTGGCTTACTTTGGTCCCATCATGTCTTGATAAAGTCTTTAGTCTTGTAATGACATATAAACACGTCATGTCCGACTGAATCTGACACAGAGAGAAATCACGATGCGGATAAACCGATGTTTGTAAAGGTACACCAAATGATAAAGATTAGCAAAATATCAAATAGGCTATCATTAACTGAGCATTGGGCAATGCCAGTGAATTGAATATAGATAAAATCCCATAGAAAAATGGCTAGGTAGTTGTGTAACTGAGTACTGCATCATTCCTGGAATGGATCAGGAAGTTTTTAGGAAATCACAAAATACTGATGTATCAAAAGTGTTTATGAAGCAGGACGAGTTCCTAGTTCAACAACATTTTGTGAAAGAGAAAAAAACCCAAAACCAGAACAAAGTCTTTAGATATTTTAGAAACAACTAGGTTTCACTTTTTTTAGAATGGAAAGTAGTTCTTTTAACAGGAAATATTTTTCATTAGAAAACCATTGAATGCAGTAAGTTAAATTAAAAAAAAAAAACTACCCTGTGAAATAAAAATTAAATATTTCAACTGATAAAAACTTTCTTTTTGCAGATTTTCAGATCACATTATTTACAAAGACCACTTTTTCTCAAGATTTAGCCAGTCAGGAATTACTGCAGGATGTGAAAACCTTCTTTTCTGGCCTAGTCAGGATGTTCATTTCCATGTTTAGATGATCTGAATCACAGCTGCACAGACAACTTCGAATTTAGTATTGCCTATTTTTTTTTAATTCCTGTCTTCACGACCTTAATAATGTTCTTTATAATTGGGCTTCGTTGTGTCCCATGTCTTAACTGTATCTTCCCTAACATCACCTGGTTTTATTTGTTCACCATGTGCAGAGCATAGGCCTGAAGTAATTCCTGGCTGGAGCTATCACAGTTCAAGGTAGGATAAAGGCTGCCTTACTTAGGTATCTAATTTATACCTCGCTTTCAGGCTATTAGTGAATCAGTACTCCTAAAGTAAGTGCCTAACTGCCTTGTTTAGCTGATGGAGAGGGAGTAGATACCTTTGAAATTGGAACGGATTTCCACCCAGAAGCCTTCCAAAGCTCTCCTGGCTGCGCAAGGAATTTAAGCATTTACTTTAGCAGAACAGGGCCACGAAGTACCAAAAATTTAGATGCAAACTGGATGTCTCTTTGAGGCAGGCTCAGTTGCAACTTCTTAGGGGTCTTTTTGTTTGGTAATCTTATATGCGCTTTACCTAATGCATCATACCTAATGGCACCTAACGAATCTTTACAAGTTCATTATGAGAGAGGTAAATCTTTGCTGTCCCCATTTTATAGGCAGAGAATTTGAGGCAGTGACAAATGCAATGGAAAAACTGCCAGAACCCACTTTTTTCACATGGGGACGGCAGATGTTGGCCCAGACTCACCTTCAAAAGCTTGGTTGATAATTCCAGTTGCTGTTTCTTTGTCTTCAAGGTAGTGGATGAAGGACAGTGCAGAGTGTCTTATCTCTTGCAGTTTGTCCTGAATACAAAAGAAAGTAGGTCTGTTGTGGGGTTCTTGGGCCCAGCATCTTGTCATTAAAACACATCTGGGAAAACAAATGTTAAAATGCAAACATTAAAGATAATGGAATCATTCTTCTCAACACTTACCATTAAATCATCTGAGAAGGAAGTGTGGCGTAGATTTTCAATTTCTGAAAACTTTATATGTGACACAGACTATCATCAGTGGCTGAGGAAAGGAAAAGCAGATTAAAGATCAGTTGTTGGGAATACTCGCTATAAATGCTTTTAATTTTTCAAAGGTGGATATCCTTGAGATTGGGAACAGCTATAACTTTAAAAAAAACCCCACACATTTGCCATTAATATCTGGTCTCACTGAAGAAGTTACAAGTGTTTTCTAAGAAAGCAGACAAAGAGGTAATTCTCTCACAGAAAAAAAAAAAAAAGGATGTCTAAAACCAGAATTGAATGTGAAGCTATCAGTTTATTTAATCCTCCTTCAACTCATGCTACCTCAACTTTAGGGGAAGTTCAAGGTAAACCCTCCAGCACAGAGAGGGTTAATTTAGACTTCCACCTCCAGACCAAAACAAATAGGAGTAAGTTTTCCCATCAAAGGCAAAAATGGTATGAGTTTCCTCCGGGTGCAGGGATCCTAGCCCACCTTGCACAACACTATTTGTACCATGCAGTGGAAAACTGCCCCTCCTGTTTGTCTAAAGGATAGGGCTGGTTTATATTGCTTACTCAAGGTGAGTCCAGGCTACACAAAACCAAATCCTACAAAAGCCAGGGTGAGCCAGGCTGAAAACCAAAACACAGCCAGCACCTGGGCGTGCTAAGTGTTGGGAGTGGAGAGAGGTCTTAGAGTCTCAAAACCGGAGGGCAGTGTTTGAGCAGCCAGTGAAAGGCCAGTTCAGGAAGCTGCTACTGGAATGCAGAGTATTCACCTCTAAGCCCTAAGTTCAAATCCTCCCATGACAAACAGCCTCCCAGACCTGCTGCTATGTGATACCAGGCGTTACTGAGTTATGTGAAATGAATTGGCTTGCTCAGATCCTCACTTATCCATCTTAAAAAGAAGACTGCTATCCTTCACCACAATTGGGTATCTTACAAAACCCTTGGTGACAGGTGGGTGAAAACTCTTGAGTTCTGATTTTTCAATGACATTTTTGATTAAAATATTGGCATTAGGTGAGAAATATGAGTAGAGAAATTGTTTCAGAACCACTTTTCATTGACCTGTATCATGTGGTTCTGGAGCTGGACAGAGTGATTCTGTTTTTTCAAAAGGATCCAATGAAATCTTGAAAATCCATTTTAAGAATCTAAAAAGTGGCAATGACTTCCTAATGCTCTGAATCACTTCATCTGTTTATTTTCAGGTGTGCTTGTTATTGATGACACTGGGAATATATATAGAAAAGTACTGAAAAGGACTCAAAATGAGGTGAAATAACTTTGGTTTTCCTTCTGCCATCAGTAAAGGGTCTGTCACACTGAATTCAAAAGCCAGCCTTGAATGCTGGAAGGCAAACAATCTGCTTTCTGGTCATGCTGATTAGTAGGTTAATATGCCAAGATGTAGATGAATGACAGCTTGAGCACATTCCTGTATTTTCTTGGAAGTCAAACATGGGCTAGAAAATAGTGCATCACTTCGCTATGAAGAAGAGACTCTGAGGATTCTCCTACTTCATGGAAAAGCCTTTCAGGAAGAAATGAAAAATAACAGATCCAAATACAACATCAGCCAAAGGTTTATGTTAGGTTAAAGAGGTAGCCTGAACACCTCGATGTACACCCACACACTTACATTTCACAACTGTGTTTTATCTGGGTGGGACAACTGGTAACCATATGTTCAATAGAGCTACATACATAGCGCAAATAACAATTCAAGAGCCTAGAAAACCAAAGAACGAATATTCAGTATCTAGTATTGAAGGCTGAAAGTGAACAATTGCTGAAATGTGCTGTGGTGCACAGAAGCTACAGAAGATTTCCTATTTTCTCTCATATAAGACGGAAAAAACAATTGATGTGGGGATTTTCTTAGAAAAGGAAGATTTTGGGGGATGAAGAAGAGCCCCTGCTATCATCTGATGCATTCTCAGCAAGCCCTTCTTCTCTCCCACCTTCCAAATCCCTCTAAAGGGGCACTCCCAGAAACAAATAGGAAAAGCTCTTGGTTACCAAACTAAAGTTTCTTCATCAAACTCAGCTGTATAACTGTATCCATCCACACTTCTTTGGGGGAAGCAGATGATTACTCCCTGGAGTAACATCTTGTGGAGGTGAAGGGGAGAATTTCTCCCCCCTGCCAAAAAATCCCCAATCCCACTTCCTTAGTGCTTTTACACCCCAAGGTTTCTGTGTCAGCCCTACTTGCCCTTGCAGTGTAAGCCTACCACAGATTCCTAAACACTTCTCAGCTGAAGTAGTTTGGCCTTTGAACTCTCTTCCTATCAGTGATGGTTTGTTTTGTTAAATGACAATGAGCAAGCCAAAGTGCAGAGGAGACGATTACTGACTGCTGATGTCCTGATGCAGGTTCAAAACCACAAGAAGGGAAGCAAGAATGCCAAGAATCCCAGCATACCATTAATGACCTAGCAAAGTATCAAAAAGCTGTTTACGCTACTGACAGAAGCTGCATGCAGGTGCTGAGTGTTCACCAAATGAGATAAAAGATGGTACAAAAGTCGAAGAGGCCATTCAGCCCCTTGGCTTTCAAAAACTACCTTACTGCTATTAGGCCATGATCCTACAAGTTAGAACAGGCAGACCAGTGTTTAAACCCTATCTGCTATGTTGCATTTAAGATCTGGGACCTTAAAAACTACTTCAAGCAAAGTTTTCTTGATTGTTCTGAAGATCTGGTCACTCATTTTAAAGGCAATTTATGAGCCTTTTGTGCGAGCTTGAATATCAAACTACTACATGGATATACATTACCTCCTATGCTTTTTTTTTTCCACAGGACAGCTCTCAGGAATTTTTTGAGGAAACCTTTTTTAGCAGAAAATATTGAAAGTTAAATTGCTCTGGGCTCTCATTTGTTCTATGACTTCCAGTTTTTGCTCTGTTCTTAAAGCACAATCTTAATCTCTTCAGTTTTTCAGTTCCTCCAAGTGGTAAAACTTACTTTTTTTTTTTATTATTGCTAATACGGTATTTCAGCTCTACCTATGTAATGATAAATAATCACTCTCTATGGAACTCAGAGTGTGGTAATTGATGTGAGACCTATCACAGAGATCTGGGCTTGTCAATCACAGAATTATTCTCAAGCCATTTCCTCAGCCCCAGGAGTAAGAACTGTGTGCTTTAAGTAGCCTCTCCTTCCATTTGTAGGACCAGCTGTCAAGTGCGTTGCTGTGACTGTTTACGCAGAGTGGGCGATACAGGAATTGAGACACGAATTTAGACAGTACTGAGCAATCGCTGAGCTCAAGTTCAACTTCCTTCCTTATACACCTCTGGCCAGTATGGGTTTGATCCACTATATGTATTCATTCTATTATTTTACTTGCAAGAATTTGCAATTAAACCTGAATTTTGTGCTCAAGAGGAAATTGGAAATTGAAAGCTTTGTTTATCCAGCTCAACTAAAGACTGGTCAGAAGTGCAGACTTCCCTTTCCTGTACTGCTTCAGCATTTCTTATTGGCTTTTGTAGGAGTTACACCTGCAAAGAGAGCACAGTTTATTTTCCACGTATGTTCTAATATTAGGCTAATTCATGCAGCTACCATTGAGAAAGCCAGCTATATCTGTTATTGCAGGCACATGGTGTACAGGGATCAGTAAATTCTTTCTTAAAGCCATCTTAAATTTTAACCAACACCATCAGATACTCTCATCCGGTTATCACATTACTACCAGATTCATGCCCAAGACTGACTTTATGTTACCTCTGAAATTTTGTTTAAAAGACCAATATCCACCTTTCAACTTCAACACTCAAGTTCTTACTCATAGGCTGCACTACTGGATGATTAGTAGTCGGTTGGCAGCTACAAGTGCTAGCTGTTTTATCTGAAAAGATTCATGGAGGTTGTTGAACTCTGCTTGGGCATAAGTAGTAGTCAAAATAATGACCACCTGGCAATAAGCTTCTTGCTTCTTATAAAATTATCAACAATATTTAGAGAAATTAACTTACAGGTCATCAGGACAATTGTTTGGAGATTCCAGTCTTCCTCCCGATTGTACATGGTGTAAAACTTCTCTATTGGAGAAACCTGGATATGGCTGTTGACCCAAAGTTAATGTTTCCCACATTAAGACTCCAAATGCCCTGAGAAACACCAACAAAAAAATTTAATTACCATAGTGATCATGAAAAATCTCCCTATCGACAGTTAAAATATCTCTAACCTATGAATAAGACACAGTTACAAAAACTAGTGGCAATAAGTTCTTAATTTTTTTTGTCAAATACTTCATACATCCTTAAGCCACCTCTGGAATAGCTAAAATAAATGTGTAGAACTGACCCACTTTCCCAGACTCTCTGAGATGCAGCTTAGAAGACACTGAGTGCCCACGGCTTCCCTAGGCACCACTCTCTGGTTGAGCATGTCCTCACTTAAACAAATGTTTAGAAATCTCTAGAGGTGTCATTGGAAATGGAGAGGTACAAGTTCTCCTAAGCACCACTCACAAAGCAATCAGCACCCTATTTGGTTTGGCACAGAGCACTGAACAGCTTGCTTAGATAAATGTAATAGTGTCAGTCAAATGGATGGGCTGCATCCCATCCTTTCCATCAGCTCATGAAAATATTCCTTAGGAAGAAATCTGCCTTAGCTTAAAAATTATCAGAGATGGCAATACACAACCTTATCATTGCTCCTGTAAACCAATATTTTCTTGCTGTGGGATTTAGTATGATTATTCCCACAGCTATGTGGCTGCTGTAACTCACCAGACATCAGAGCAATTTGTAAAGACACCATCAATGAGGCTTTCAGGAGCCATCCATCTGACAGGGAGCAGGCCTTCTCCTCTTTTCCTGTAATAATCATTTTTATAGATATCTCTGGCAAGACCAAAATCACCAATCTTTACTACCCGGGAGGAGCTCTCATATTCCTTCTGAGACACAAGGCAGTTGCGAGCAGCCAGGTCCCTGATTTGTAAGGCAGAAACAAGAGGATAGAGTTAGCAATGAAGAATAACTCAGGTCAGAAGGGACCTTTGGAGGTCATCTGGTTCAACTCGCTCTTCAGAGCAGTGCCAACCTTGAGGTTGGATCAAGTGGCTTAGGGCCTCGTCTGGTGAAGTTTTGCATATATTCAAGACTGGAGATGACACAGTCCTCTGGTCAATCCTTTCCAGTGATTGATCCTGCATGTCGTGAACAATATTATCTGATTTTCCTTGCTGTAACTTGTGCCTAATGCTTCTCATCGTTTTGCTATGCACCTCTAAGAAAAGTCTGGCTCTTCATCCTCTATAGCTATCCATTAGGCAGATGAAGACAGTAAATGGATCTCCCCACTTGCCGTTCTCATTGTTGCACGGGTTATGGTTATTGCATAGGGTGCAATGAGTCCTGGATTCAGATCTTATTGTAGCCCACCATTTTGTGAGAGGAATGTAGGTGATTTTTAGCATAACAAATTTTACTCCAGTGCTCTCACGTTCCCTGTTATTTTGTGACATATTTCTAGGCATTTTTTCCCAGCTAAGATAATTAGTTCCAATATTGTGGTTAAACCTTGAAAGACCAAGGAAATAAGTTCTGTACCTGTGTATAAAATGCATTTTCTCTAAATAGACACAGCCTTTGCAAATATCCAAACATATATCCAAGAGGTCAGTCACTGTCAGTAACGGACTCTGGAGCTACAAGAAACAAAACCAGAAGTTAGCCATGTCTTCCAGCTTTACAAGCTCAGAACCTTCCTCATTTGAAATTTATAGGATTTTTCCAAAACATGCAAAGCACGGGTGCAAACTCTGTGTATGTCAATAGAGCAAATGCTAATTACCGACAGTGTAAATTGCCAAATCACTGCACTGCAAGGCAGATTAACACATCCTGTTTTTTGATTTGGGGGTAAGAATATCCTAGGACCTTCAGAGCTGTTTCTTCACTATGGTGGAAAAAAAGAGACCCTGAAAATTTCCTCCCACTATCAGATCAGGTTTTCTTGCTGTTGTATTAATCAGTATAATATATTATTCCAGTAGAATACATCTATATAAATTTCAGTAGAATTCAATGCTGACTGTGGATTTGATCTGATCATGTAAATCAACTAGATAACTGCTATAATGCTGTAAAATTTCAGTGTTAAGTCCTTTTGACCTACAATCCTACCATTTATATTCTTAATCTGCTTTCTAACTATACAAAAAAATACTTCATTAAAGATGTTTATTCTTTATTCTTTTCTCCTCTTTCCTTCTAAAGAATTTGAGGGTACAGTCACAGGGACATTATCTTCTTATATGCCTGGACTATGCCTAGCACACAAAGGATACCGCTGCTGCTATTCAAAGACAATGCCCCCACCCACGAGGCCAAACAGACCAGGGACATGACCATCATTATTTATGATCACTTTTCAAATGACTGTTCATGATATTCATAGAGAGAAACTCAGCAGACGTCCCATGACTGAAAACACAATTTTGGTCGGCATTCTAACAACATTCAATCTTCTTAACAGTAACTCTGAATGCGAGGTCAGCGCTCAACATTGAGGTCCCAGGGCATTAGGGAAAAGCCAGGTCAGACTTTGCAGGTACAGAAACAGCTGGACATCAGCATGGCCTTTGAGGAAGGGAAAAACTGAGGAACTGTGGGCAGTTACAGGTTAAAAATACAAGTCTTATGGTCTTTACCCTACCTTTTGCTTTCTGGCTCCTCGTAAATAGCTAAGTAGATCCCCTCCTTCCATCAGCTCCAGTATAAGGTACTGAGGTTCATTTAAGAGGCATACACCAAGTAACTTCAGGATGTGGGGGTGATCAAATTTGCTAAAGAGAAGGAAATGACTGTAAGACTACATATGAGAAATCCATCTGGTTGATCGCTAATAAAGTGCATATAGCTGCAAGAAATGAATGAGCAGTTCAGCCTTTACAATCCTGCCTGTACCGAGAACATGATTTAGTAACTCACAGTGCCTGGATTTGCTCAGTCATGGGGAGAGTTCAGGGACATCCTTTCACTACACAGGCTTATACTGTACTTTGACGGGCACTCTAATGCATGCATGCGTATTAAAAGCACACTTCATCATATTTCTAGGAAGCAAAGAAAGGAAGCCAAATGGCAATCTCATCTAGGAATAACATGAATTATATTATTTTAACAGAGTACTTTTACTACTATATTCACAGTAGAACTGCTGATTCAGAGAAATACACAAAGGTAAAAGCACAAGGTGCAACATATTATTTTCACAGTTCAGAGGAGAACTGTTTCTCACAGAACATTTTCAAGAGAAACAAAAGATGCACAAGGAATACTTGCAGATATGCTAGTAATTGCCTGTGTGTGTCCAAAAAGATAGGGGTTACCACAGAGCAATCAGCACTCTCAGATCTAGCACTTTTCAAAGAATTAAGAATATGTATTGCCTTGGTCAGTGCCCACGTTTTTACCATCACATTTCTTGTGTTAGAAAATGGTTTTCCCTTTGCACTGCTGTGTGAAAGGACTTGCATCAGCAGTCAGAGAAACTCGACTATTGGGGACACTGGTGGTGTCCAAAGTGCTGTCAAATGCACCAGTGTAAACAAACAAATAAAAAAGAGGGAGATTTTTCCTTCTAACTTCTTTCAATTAACATCATCTTAGGTGTGAGTAAAGACTGTAGCAAAAAGTGTTATTTTGAGTTTGACAGTTCCCCCTGGCCCCCAGCACATACCTCTCAATCAGACAAACTTTGTCACTCTCAAGAACAAAAAGAGGGGAAGAAGCACCTGGCACTTTCCTTACAGCTCACACAGCCCTTTCTCCACTGAGCTGTCATTCCTCGCTTCCCAAGTGACGGGATACACCCAAGAATTTGCTACATATATTTGTACACAGATGATTCACCAATAACCAATATCAAATGACTTTTTGAAGTAAAGGCAACTCAATTTCCCCTCTGCTGCACAGCTATAATAGAAGAAACAAATAGTCCTTGCTTAGCTGGGACACCATGCATAACATCACAATCCAAGTTTTAATAAACATCCAAAAAGGCAAGCAAAATAAAAATTGCATTAGAATACCTAACATCAAACTTTGTAAACAATTATGTCCACTTATGTTTCCTTTCTGCCCTTGGTATCATTTATGGGACCTTACAGATGAACACCAAGAAAAATCATTAAGCCCTCCACAAGGGAACTAAAACATTCTTTTTTCACATTAAGAAAATGAAAGATTTAAAGCATATAAAACACACCAGATTTTTTTATTATTGTTTAATGACTACTGGGAATACATAAAATTTCAACTTTTCTATTCTCTTTGTTTCTACATCTCGTTATATTGGTGTACATATGGACCCACATCAGTGTTTACATTTAAATGTAATGATTTCCAATTATATATTTTTCCAGGATTTAAGGTTGTGGATTATTAGCTGCAAAAAACAAGCAGAATTAGGGAAGCTTGAGAGACTTTAACTATGGGCACATATAATTTCCGTACTACACAGAAAAGAGACGTTAACTGGGTTTATGACTGGCAGGTAGACTGAAGAGAGATTGTAGGAAGTTTACACACAACACTTTTTGTCATGAATTTATACTTTAATGACGTGGTCCCATTTTGGTTTTCATAAGCCTCTTGCCTCATTCAATGAACAGTGTGTGGAAAAAGTTAGGCAAAAATTGCAAAATATTATTTTAAAAATATATACATACAAAAAAGGATGCTGTGAAAACAAATTTCATATTTAATAACATTATGTTTTCTGCACTGGTTATAAAATCCTCCATTTTTCAAAAGATGGTTCTCATTCTGCACTGATGAAATAAAAGTCAGAGAACCGCATCTGAAAACTAAGCCACCCTCTCAGTCTTATGTTACCAGCTGAAAACTTCAGCTGAACTCCTACTTGTTTCTGTGGAGACTCTGGAAAACCAGATTTCTAGCTGACACACAGACCTTTCTGTGTGAAATTCTCGCACCGGTGATATGCATTATTTTTTTAAGTCTACCTCAATAGCAGAGGTATGTGGCAGCCTCTAGTGGTAAGTATGCGTATTTTGAAAAAACAACTTCCACAGTAAATTGAAACTTCAAGGCATCTGCTTGTTTTGATATGTTTATTTTGGTAAAATGGGATTAGCCAAATGTTGCCCAATTGCCTTTAACAACTAATTTAGTTTTAGGGGAGCAAAGATACTGGATTACATCAGTCCAAACCCCACTAAATCCGTTATACGAGCACACTGACCTTGCAGTCTGTATCTTAAATTTTGCAAATCAGCTTTATAGCTTTATTTTCATAAGATTCATCAGTAGTGATTTAATTTTTTTTAGCAGAAACAGGAGAACACCCCAAAAATGCCACAATAACTTGTTTAGAGGAAAATGTTGCTTTTATTCCTCTTGAAGGCCACCACCCTCGCATGATACTGGCTTCAAAGGGTGCCCAGTGGCGAAGCTGTCCCTACCTCATTAAGTGTGCCTCCTTCAAGAATTCACTCTTCTCGTAGTCTGTCGCACCCTTCTTCAAAGTCTACTCAAGAGAAAGTAAAAGTGTAATAACACTTAGGTCACCACCACCATTATCACATAGCGCTCAAGTAAAGCAATTAGACATAGACGTGGCCTTAAATACACATTATTTTCCAGCAATCATTACAGGGAGGCAGGCTCAGCTTTAAGTGACTTGCAAGAAATACTGCAAGGAAATACTCAAATCTGTCAACGTCTGTTTCTGTAGCGTAACCTCTGAGCCAAATCACTCTGCCCATCCCACTCTATTGCTAGAGAAATACACAGCTGCAATTACCTTGACTGCTATTTTGGATTCTCCACTTCCATCTGCCAGGATATCTACTGCAGTCCCTTCATACACCTCTCCAAATGCTCCGCTTCCTAACAATTTGTGTAAACTCAGTTTGTCCCGAGGGAAAGCTGGCAATGATTCAATCTCTTCTTGAGAAGGAAGAGTGCTACAAAACAGCAATAGTAGTCACTTATTAATAAGTTAATAATTAAGAATGTTTGAAAAAGTTCTTCCTCAAATGAATCTGGTGCTATTTGTCCCATCAGGTACGTTTAAGCTCGTGTGAAGCCTGGATGTTTTGGAAGCTATTGGAAAACACCAGGTCTTCTTCCTCCCCTGTGCACTTCATTTCTTGCCAACGTGAGCATGCAGGGTGTGCTAAGGGTGATCCAGACCTAGGTGCATACCAGGGAGTCAACACGGTAGGGGGTACTTCAGAGGGGATCTGCCCTGTATGCAGGTGGAGCCCTTAACTCCACCTAGAGGTGTCAGGGATGAGTGCATTGATGAAAACCAGTCCAGGGAAGCCCTGTTAGACGTTTTTGTCCTGAAAATACATTTGCCCCAAGGACGTACCTTACAGCATAAAAGGCATTGGCTAGTCCCACTGTCTCAGTCATCCCCCTGAGCTGAGCTAATTCTTTATCTTCCTTGATAAACACTATCTGTCCAGGCAAGGCCTGTTTTCTGGATTTCCATCTTTGGTACCATACTGGAACAGAAAAGCAGACGATCAGATATTTCAGTCTGAGAGCATCCCAGCACGTGAGCAGGCTGAAAGGCTACAGGTTTTTTTTATTCTTTTCAACATGATCCCCCAGCAGCTCATGCAAGCAAGACACTTCCATCTGGCCACCGTCTTTTTACCACACAGCACAGACACTTTACCACACAACTGCTCCTTGAGCAGAGAAATCAGTCAAGCATCCACTTCCATATGTGACAAGACCCAAGCCCGAAGGAAGAGGATGAGGAAGGAGAGGACAGGACCATCACATGTGGACATCTACATCTCAGGGTAATCTCTACATTCTTTCTTCAGGGACAAAGCTTAGGAAGAAAAAATGGGACCCTTTGGTAAATAAATGCAGTACCCAACTTGAGAATTATAAAGCATAAGTTTTTATAAGGATACACATGAACATCAGAGTTTCTTCAGCATTCATGTGCTCTGCCTGCAGAGAATCAACAGCAAGAAATGCCTGAGGATGGAGTGAATTGGTATCCTGTCCTTGATAGTGAAAACATAACCAGCCATCTCTAGGGCCTAAAGGACGAGACTATACAAATTCCTGCTGGCCCTCACCCTGCGGATTGCTCAGCATTTCCCTAAACCTGGATGCTGATCATCTCCCACCATCTGAACTGCCTTTTACTGAGGCCTGGCGAACGAAGGTTATGAAAAAAAAACCTCATCCACATACCAAAACCAAAGAGTATGACCACAGTCAAGCCCAGCACAACTCCAATAACAGCAGCAATGGCAATGATGGTGTCTGGGGAGATCATAGTATCTGTTAAATAGAAGAGGAAAATTGGTTAATGACTCTATATGCAAACCATATCAGTTCTGCGGAGCCAAGCAATCCTGAGAGAACCCTTGAGCTGCCTGCTGTGTAAATGTCTTCCTCTGTACAAGGCACTCTTGTAGGCTGTATGTAGATGTCTACATTTGGTCAGACATCCTCCTCCCCCAGCTCTGGGCCATTCCTGTGGTGATGACCTACTGTGTACACGGAAAGAGAAAATGCTGAACTGTTTGCCCGCTCAAGGTGGGTGGGATTTTCAAAAACACCTACAGAGTGTAGGTCTAACATTCTGGCTGAAGGCAAGAAGTAATCCTCGCATCCTTACCCAGTGTGGGAGCTTGCCTTTATTTCAAGAATCATACCACAATGCAGAGTGCAGAGCCATAGAGACTAACCAGTATAAATGAGCAGAAGCAAATTTCAGGCCCACTGTTCCACGCAAAAGAGCCTGGATGAGGACTAGCATTTGGGGTCATTATGTAAATGTCACCATTCATTACCTCTTAGACACAATACTTCACATCAGCAACATCATTAAAATAGCAGGTCTCTCTTCATAAACTGGTATTATTATTCTGAATAAAAACCTTGATTAACTGAGTAAGAAAGTACAGGACATACTTTCACCCAAAATTATATCCTTGCTTGTGTCACTGTATTCACCAAGTCCCAGCACATTTGCAGCTGCCACTCTGAACTGGAAAGTTCCTTCTAAGTTCTTGGCCTTCCATGTGCAAATACTGGCACAGGAGCCATTGTAAACCACCTCCCACAAGGACTTCACTTTGCTGGTGTTGTCAGACTGCTTCCTGCAACAGGCCAAGCAAAATAACACAGGTATGTCATTAACAAAGTGAGGGCTGTTTACTGCTTCCCCTCCCATATTTTGCTTCAGCTCCATGGCGTTCACAACACCTCTCTGCCTGCAGGAAAGCTCAATATGGTCATGGGGTTTTGGCTATAGAGCAGAAAATTGTACCATGCCATTTCAGCAACGCTAGGAATAACACATCTTTAGCTTGGCATTGGAAATTAAATGCTAGGGTATTTTAGACATAAAAAGCTCCAGCACTCTTTCACCTGTTTCAGTGTACAACTCACAGCCAACATTTGAAAAATTTCTTATTTAGCTTTCAGAAAAAAATAAACATTTATTTTTGTGTCCTGTTAGAGGTTTTTGCTTTCCTGGGCCCAGAGTAATTCAGTGGCTCTTGTGCATCAGGTTTCACAAGCTAAACAGGAAGCAAGCCATTGGCAGTGAAGACACAATTCTTTAGCTAGGCAGTTTTCCATAGTATCTGCTGACTGCTGGGTATATTTCTTCCTTTCCCCATTGGACTGAGATTGATTGCTCACAATAAATTCAGAGCTGATTATTCACCAACCAAAAGAAGACCATGTATTTAAACTTGAAAGGCCATATCTGAACTATCATTTCATGTCACACAAGACTGTATGTAACGTTTAATGTGAAATGACCTTCATGAGCATGTCAATCATTCTCCCAACACACTTTTTAACGCAGAAATAGGTCAAACACTTCTAAACCGGAAAGACATGGGAAAACTGTATGTTCATGTCCTTGGTGTGTACACATCCCTACCAGAGCTGTATGAAAAAGAGGCGTTATTTCAAAGGGCTGTGCAAATATTTTCTGAAATACTATGCAACTGACCTAACTTTTTTCTACCTGGCATAAAAGAACCATGAGGCTCAAAGCAAAATTCAGTCAACAGCACCAACATAAGCACATTCAAATTGCAGGAGAAAAGCTTGTTTCATTAAACTCAAAAAACCCCCCAAAACCCCTCAGTGATGCATTATGTTTCCAGAGATGAATAAGAAGCTGGAGCCTGGAGAACATGGCAGCTCAAGCACAACCCTGACACAGGCCAAGGAACTGTCCTTTCTTTACCCACCCACAGCAAGCCAGGTACCAACTGGCTGTCAGCATATCGAAATTATTGTGGTCTCATAGCATGCAGGTCAGTGCTTCTGTATGCTCACAGAACTGTATGGAGGAAGCTTACAGCACCAGGAAAATATGTCTGGGTGAAAACTTATATAGGTAAAGTATGCCTGGCTCCACAGCACTGTCAGTCCTTAGCTTACATAAGCACTGAGTTAATGGAGGAAAAAGAAATAATAGCTGAGTTTAAAAAATTGCTTCCCTCCAACGCTCCTGATTTCAAACAATGTCATAGGAATATCTCAGAAGACTGGCCCCTCTCAGTTTTAAATAATGCATTAATTAAGCCTTGCATTAACTGCCTTAAACAGGCCCCTCCAGAGTAATAGTCAAAAAACGGGGAGTTTCAAAGTCACTGCCCACAGCAATATACTCTAACCTGTCCATTCGGCCTTTCCAATGCCAGTGCAGTAATAAGTGTGAATTGGCACTCTGTAGTGGTCTAATGAGTGTGACGTGTACAGTCCAGGCAATCTATATTTGATGACAGAGCACTTTAAAAGTCATCTAGCCATCCCATGTTGGTAGGAATACTTTATGATTCTTTCTGGTATCTTCATAATGTCTGTCCATGAGTCCTCTGAACACTAAAATGTTCCTACATATATTTTAGCTGAATATACATACTAAATGCTTGAAATTCGTGATCCGAAAATACCTCCAAATTGTCTTCAAATTCACCAACATATATCACTGTATTTCAGAGTTGGTCTGGAAACATTGTTACTGTAAATTTTCTTCTAAGTTTTCCAGGAATTTCTGGAAATGATGGCTACTTAGTTTACCTGAGAAAGCGATCCCATGAGAAGGGCCATTTGCATCATTCATATTTCACTCTTCCCATCAGAGCCAAACTGAAAGCCCCCTCCTACACACAGATTTGTTCTGGTCTACTCGCTACCAGAAGAGTGCCTGCACACGTAGCTTACCTGCTTTCTAAGATGTAGTAGGTCAGGTTGCTTCCATTGTCATCAGCCTTTTCCCACTGTACAGAGTTTTTAGTGTCTTCTGCTCTTTTTGGAACTCCTGGCTTACTGGGAACACCAGCTTTAGCCAAACAAGGGGAAGAAACAGAACCCTTAAAACGTGTTTATAGAGAGACAAAGGGCTAATGGGCAAAGAGCAACATTTAGACGTGCACATGGGTGTTTAGTCGTACAAAGGGACTGAGGGTCTAGATTAATAATCTCCATGGAGAAATAATCTTTGGCCTTCTCTCTGTGATGGACAAGTTTCAAAATTTTCATTCACATGCAGCCTTTCACCAGGACTTACGAGTCCACATGAGGCATTTCATTTCAGTTTCCCTCACTTCTTCTGCTCCACTTGGAGGTGAACCTCATTTCTTTCCTCCTATTACATTTGCAGATTTGGTGCTGTGTTATTTATTTTTCAAACACACACAACTATTGGCTCTTAGTATAAGAAAATTGCCTGCTAAATTTTATTAAATATTTGATTTGATTATCCACATCTTTAAAACAGTCTTAAAATCTTGTTATCCTGCAATAAGTGCTTACCTGTAGTTTTAAAGCTTGTTGACGAGGAAGTGCTTTTTACTCCCGTAACATAAACTACTGTTACTCTTACAAAGTAGTTGGTTGAAGGCAGAGTTCCTGTGAGATTGCATGTGTAAACAAGATCTGCTGTGCATGTAGTGCTTGCAGGAGAAAACCAGACACTTTTTGTTTGCCACTAGAAAAATAAAATATCATCATGGTCAACTTTCTTGCTCTGCTGAAAATGTGTCACAGTTCTATTCCTGGGTAGATTAACTGCTTTGCTACCTTTTAATATCATATTAAGAGAGAAATTACACATGTGCTGTTTCAATCACAGGACTTTATTCTCTTAGAGAGCAAGGATACAAAATCTAGTTTTTCTTTGTTTTCAGGAGACCTACAAGTCTTGGCAGCCACAAAGGACAGCAGATGAAGTGACCTCTTTGCACAGCCAAAAGGAGCCTTCCTCTTGCTTATCTCTGTGCAGCTTGTATTTCTGGATCACTGTGATGTGCCCATGAGTTCAGCTTGCAATGATGCAACAGAAAGGAGGTGGTTTAGTGGAATTGTGCTATGACATTTGTTTTGGGGCAGATGGAAGATGTTTGGTGTAGGCCTAATAAATCTGATTATCTATATTAAGGAATCTACATGATCCAGTTTAGCACATGACATTTTCTGTGTCCAGTGGTCCAGACATTAAAACCTGAAGCTCCCATCCATGCTGCTGTCACTGCTGTGCTTACTTCTACAGTATGCACTACTGGACCCATTTTTCTCTCCAGCATTTTCTCCTAACCTCTATCACAAGAAAATGAAATTAAGATACTAGGTTGTAGCTGATATTTAATGCTGAAAACTTTGTTCTTTTCTTTCTTTGGCAGAGCAGACACAGGATTTGTAGCTACCAGCCAGGTTGGGGGAGGGCAGTGAGGAAAGAGGGAAGGGACTCTACCGAAACACGAGACCCTAGAGGAATTCTGGTGGGGTCATCCAGGATGTCCTTTGACACTATGGAGTATTAAATGCTGCAGCTGCACTCCTCCTTGTTCCTGGCAAACACTGCCTCCATCCTGCCCCTTTTGAGCCACTAAGACCAACGTCACCATGCCCAAATTAACCACTGAGACTCGTCATATACATCCTGCCATCCTGTCCTTCTTGCCAGGATTTGCTCTGAGCTGGAAAAAAACTAAAGGGTATTTTTACCTTACGCAGCTCAAACCAGAAGCTGGTTTCATTGACTTGCAGAGGAGCTCTCCATTCTAGCTGGAAACTGGTATTTCTGGGAACTATGTTGACAGGTGCAGGTGGAGTCTCGAAAGTTTTTGCAGTAACAGGGATACTTTCGGAAAACCAGTTCTCATCAGGATGAAAAGCAAGAACCTAGTAAGGAAATGGATGAACTGTACAGTACCAGACTAGTTGGAAATGTGGCTTTAACAACTCCGAGTGTTTGGAAGACTAGCTGTTTTCAAATGAGACAATATTCAGGCAATATAGATATGGGTGTAGAAACGTTTTGAGCCTCACAGCTGCAGCGTTACATATATTCAGGCTGGAAGTTCATGGCCTAGAGTCCCCTTCCTCAGAGACTGCTCAGATTCTCGTGTCATCTTTCAACTAAGACTTTCTCTTTCTAGAACTTTCTGAAATGCCACAAGTTCTTACATAGGCATGCAGATGTCACACCACATGCTGGGCAGTGTTTCAGAATCACAAAGACACCAGGTGAGGAGGTGCCTTAGCACACAGCCTTCCACTAAGCCACAGCCAAATATGACCCATGTTTGGGTACGCATGCTTACATAAATACATACATACATACATACAGGTGTATAGATACACTTGTATATATGTATTCCCAATTATAACATCCAAATCATTAACAAAAGCACAAAATCAAGTTAAGGCCAGAACAGATACACTCCAGCCATCAGCTCAATGTTCTCCCAGCCCATGCCTGAACTGTGAAAAACACTCTGACTGTATTTGTGGTGCAGTCAGTATGCATTCAGCAGACAAAATGCTTATTTGGTTGCTTTTGAAGATGTCACTCTGGTGATAACCTCACTGTCCAGATACATCATTTATTGTTTTTCTTTTAACCTTTCATCTGTAAAGGGAGAAATAGTATGTTTTGTTCTTACGAACTCATGTTGAACATTTTTATTCCACCGTTATCCTCTAGATGCTTGAATACCAACTGTTAACTATTTTGTCCTAATATAGTCCTAATAATATCTATATATGACCTTATATAGTACTAATAAAACTGTATATGACTTTAAAATAACTCCAGGTACTGAAGTTACATAAAGTGGTCTATAATTAACTTTTTGAAGCTGTGTGATATTTTTTTCTTTTTTTGCTAGTTCTATGGGACTTCCTCGCTTCCAAAAGTTACAGAAGATAATCACAAACATTCACAGACTGTTTTTAATGATCTGCTTATGTAGTTTAAGGCCATTAGATGCTGCTGACTTAAATAAATATAACCTACATAAATGTTCTTTAACCAGATCTTTCCTTCTCCTGATCTGTTATGCTACTTGGCTTCATGCAGTTGTGTCAAATATCTAGTCACAGGTCTCCGGTTCCTAAAAACTAAACGACACCCCCTGCCCCCCCCTTCCACCCCAAAGCACTAGATACTGCAACCTATTCTTCCTTTTGTCTTCCTCTTCAGCATACTAACAGAGCCTCTCCAACTGCCTTTTTAGTCCTTGGTACTTTGAACTGCTTTTCTTCCTCCACAGTCTTGATTTTATCTCCACGTTAAGTTATTCTTCTCTATTCATTCTTACAGCAATGACACCTGCTCAGGCATGTAATACTGCCGTTATTTCAGGATGGTGCTTCCCCTGCCCTGGCTGCCCAGAAAGCCTTGCTGTCTGAGTCTGACAGCAGCGGTGGCAGGGGGGCTGATGTGTCTGCCTCTCAATTCTCACTGTTCATAGCCCAGCATAACTATACATGCCACCAAAGTTTCATGCAACACTGACATGGGAGTCCCTGTGAACTGCAGCAGCTGATGGATGGATATCCCATTCTGCTGCTTCTGCTAACTAGCCTGGGCCTGGCCTATTATTACATTTCCTATCTATCTTCCTCTGTCTGTGACTTGCCTAGACAGTGGAAGAAACTAATTCTATTGCACTGACAGCACCATATTTCAATGAAATCCAAAATCAGAGGGTTTGCAACCACATTTCAATATTCTTGTCTCCAGGAATTTTCTTCAAAGGCCACCAAATAGCCAAGCCCCTACTTGCATTTTTAAGTCATTGTTAGTCCTCCGCATTTGTTAAAGCGTCAACATTCACAACAAAGTTGTTTGTTGTTGTTTGATAACAACAAAGTTCTTGTTGTGAACTTTGCATGTGTATTTTATAACATACTTTTATTTAAAATGTGACTGCTGCAAGACAGAATCAGTCAACTACTAATTGAGTCATCACCTATATCTGTACAGATATATCAGATACTTTCTGGTTTATTGGACTAATAGTTTTTTTATATATATGAGAAGTTATTATTAAAGGAAAAGCAGCAATTGGCAAAACGGCTGAGTCTGCTCTTGATATATTTGAAACTTTCATATGTTGCTTTCCGGAGAAAAGCCTTCATCTTTTGGCTATGACCCATTTGCAGTCACATAGCCCCATTTAATGCAGCATAGCCCCATTACTGAAGGACCTAGTCCTTCACCAGCAGGTCACAGTTCCAGGCATTCTCCTTTGAGAACAGAGGTTACCCGTCACTTTATCCTCTCTTAGCATGTTGCGTGGAGTATCAGGGCAGCAACAGGAGGACTGAAGCATAAACTCCTATTTACTCTTGAGATCTGTGGTATTCTCCCCAAATAGAAAAGATCTCAGTTCTAAGGATTTAATCTGAACAACCTATGTAGGAAAAAACTGTGATGTTTAAGTTTCCTTAAGACTAAAGGACTCAGAGAAATCTGCCAAGTTTAGAACTCATATTTTCAAAACACACATATAACTTCACAGAAGAGCAGTCTAAACAATTGCAAGTTAGTGAACAAACAAGTAAAGCTTCTTGTAATTATACCTTGAATATATTGTTTGTTCCAGACTGGAGCCCACTGAAAGACCAGGCAAGTGTCCCATTTGGAAATTTACTTTTCTGGAAGGGTGTCGCTGGGACAGGAGGTAATAAATTGACAGAGATTTGATAGCGGATGGATTCTAGAGGTCCATTTGGGTTCAAAGGTTCACTCCAAGATATGTTGACAGTGGTGTCAGACAAAACCACTGTCTTAATAGAACCAACTGCCTCTGGTACTGAAACAGAAACAAAAATTAATCTCCTTTTAGGTACAGATATCACTGTAGGTTAGAGGGGGGTTTATTTGTTTATTTTATTTTTAGAGAAGTCAAGAAATGTCACTGAGGAAAGAAAGAAGTTATAAGCATATTAATATGGTCCTTTTACAGGATGACATTCTACAGATGTAAAACTCATGTTCTTGTATAGTCAGTCAGCTGCAGACAAGTTCAAAACATTTTGAGGGACTTTTTTAGTATCTCCTTGGCTATCCTACCATGCAATTAGATAAAAAAACTTGCAGCTGCTGTCCTATACCTTTGCATTTATAGTCATATCACTGAATTCCTGCTCTCTCTTAACTTCCTAATCAGGGACTCAGATGTGAGCTTAGTATGATGCTTACTTGCATACGCACTAGAAAAAGTACCCGTGCACTATTCCAATCAGAAAGTCTTTTCTTGAACAGAGAAGTCTGACAGAAGAAAATCCAAAACTCAGCACTGTTTGCCGTAATTCATAATTTTGCTCAGAAATACATGGTCTGGCTGAGCTGTGTAAGCAATAAACTGGGTTGCTGGTCTGATGTCCATGCCAGCTGGTTACTCACTAATTGTTTTGGAAAAATCAACATTTCCTTTGAAGCTTTGAGATCACAGACTTTGAAATAGTATGTGGCATGCCCCAACTCTGCATTAAAAATTCTTTTTTCCTATTGAACTGTCCAGATAGGTAAAATTTTAACAAGTCATTATGCTATCTATATTCCCAACATATCAGAATGATAAGTACGTATGCTATAATTTATGCCCTAGTAGCAAGATTGCAGATTATTTCAGTGAAATGTGCAGAAGCTAGCCTAGTAAAGAAAACAAAATTTCTCATTTCAGTAGCTAAAACATATGTGGAGTAAGAGTGACACTCTGTGGCAACAGCAATGCATTAATTTTTCCAAGTTGTCTTCCTTTTTTTCATTCCCTCTGTCTTGCTATTTGTTGGAAAGAACGGATTAATCCAAGCTTCCTTCATTTCATTACAGAATTGAAGGAAAGACAGAGGGAATTCACACAGCTTCAGAGGTGCGAAATAGTGTACACACTTCAAGAGGCTCTAGCAGCATCTGATTACAATTTAAACTAGCAGTTACATTCATGAAATTGAGAACATAAGTAAGTGCCAGGACACATATACATTCTGTTTAGAGCTGGTTGGAAATTTTTAAACAAATTGTGAAAAGATCTTAATGCTGATGCAAATACATACTAAAAATGCTCAGGGTCTGGAGGCTGATGTGATTTTTTGGTTGAGGGTTTTTTTTTTTCTCTAGGACTTTATTTTGGTCCCGACATTTAGTTTTGCCCCAACTAGAGAAGCCCGTTCTGAGTTTCATGTTTCATTTTAACTTGAGACTGAAAAATTCCATTGCAGTAGAGCAACCCAGTCTCCCATTTCACAAGCTACCTTTATGTTTCACTGCTGAAAGAGTGTACACTGCTGCAGAATGGCTCGGTTTACCAGACAAAGAAGCAATGGTGTGAATTCTTGCCACATTCCAATAGTATTCAATGTTATTCAATCAGTATGTCATACAAATTTTACAATACAGATGTGGATTCCTGTGCAAAGAATTGAAATCTACTGTTGTAGATGTCATACGAAAGATGAAAACAGGTTCATCCTAAACAGAAGATTTCTTAAGGGGAGAAATGTGACTGCTCCCAGGACAAGAAACAAGGAACGATCTGTGCATAAGAGGAGCCACTGGCAGCTCACAGGTGATGCTCTCTTGTGGACAATGGTGGTAAAAAGAGAGGTTGCTTTTTCTATGGATGAGCCTTTAAAGAAACCACAGAGTGCGTCCCCAAGAGAAGAAGAAAGGAAATCAGGACCCCTGGCATGTACTTGTTGCCAGCTATCCGGGATAAAATGTTTCCTTGGGCAGAATTGATCAGTAAGGGAAAGAGACATCGAAACAAGTAAGAAAAACGCAGTGATGGCTGTGCTTATTTCAATTCCAGTTGCTTCAGCACCTTCTGAAGCAGCCACAAGCAAGCAGAGGTAGAGAGAAGGGGAAACCTTAGAACTCCTGCTGTGGTGTGGACAGCCTTAGATGCATGTAGTTCATAGTAATATTCCCATGGCTGCGCAGTCTGCAGGGCTGTGTGTCAGCTAGTCAGCCCTGCTGTAGCTGGGTTAAGTGAGCAAATGCCAAAGGACCAGGTGCTACTGGGCCTCTCACTTCCACTCCCTCACCCTCTCTCACAGAAGAACTGCTCCAACTCTGCAGGACAAGAGCCAGGAAAACTAGTGAAGTTGGGGGATATATCATTCCCACATCACTGTGAGTTCAACAGCAAGCATCCCCAAGTACCAACTACCCAGTCTTTCCTGCAAAACGCAAACAGGGTGCCTTATAGGCTTGACTATAATTCTGCCTTACTGACTTAGGTATTATCAGAGGTGCGTGATGGCTCTGCAACTGATGAATTCATGTGGATGAAGTTGACCCTGGCTTGTGACACCAGGCACAATAAATAGAGCACAGCTGCAGAGCAACTCTGACACAATAGAAGAGCAAGTGCTGTGCGTATGACAGGGAATAGCTAGCAGTCATTTTTGTTTTCCATGTTTTCATCAAGTGAGTCCAGCAGCATCATTCCAACAACGAGAAAATTATCTGAAGAGCAGAGCAAAGGCAACTCCTCATGAAGACAGAAACAAGTCTGCATGTGCACACATACGCATGCAAAACAAGAAAAAGGGCTGAGCAACATACTTCTATGGGGTTGGGTTGCAATGCAAGACAACACATGCAAAGGCATAGCATGCGTTTTCAGATGATCCTTTACTTTCTGGGAGATGACAAGAGCTTCAGGGAAACTGGGGTGTTAGTTGCCCTGCAGCTGCAAATGGGCAGAGTGAAGCAGGGAGTGATCAGAAGTATCTTCCTGCCCTAAATAAGGTATTTTTGTAAAAAAACTCAAAGGGAAGAAAGAAATTTACAGGATGTGGAAAAAGGACTAGCCACTTGGGAGGAATATAGGACCGTTGTCAGAGCATGCAGGGATGCAACGAGGAAGGCTAAGGCCCACTTGGAATTGAATCTGGCAATGGAGGTCAGGGACAACAAGAAGGGCTTCTTCAGGTACATTGGCAGCAAAAGACAGAATTACTGAATGCCTTCTTTGATTCAGTCTTCACTGCTAAGGCCGGCCCTCAGGATTCCCAGTCCCCAGAGGTAAGAGAGAAAGCCTGGAGAAATGAAGACTTCCCCTTGGTCGAGGAGGATTGGATTAGAGATCACTTAGGCAAACCAGACACACACAAATCCATGGGCCCCGGTGGGATGCACCCACAAGTGCTGAGGGAGC
>VZSC01006588.1:389658-407596 GCA_013398225.1 Steatornis caripensis | reverse complement strand
CACCCTCACAGTGAAGTTCTTCCTCATGTTCAGGTGGAACTGCCTGTGCTCCAGTTTGTGCCCATTGCTCTTTGTCCTGTCGCTGGGCACCACCGAAGAGGCTGGCCCCATTGTCTGGACACCCGCCCTTTAGATATTTCTAAGCATTGATGAGATCCCCTCTCAGTCTTCTCTTCTCCAGGCTGAACAGAGGCAGGACCAGACCTATGTTCTGCAATGGAAACTCCAGAACAGGGTGGAGAGGATAACTATGAAGGTAAAGGGTGGAGGATGAATGCAAGGGCAGAAGACGCAGTAAGAAATATGCCCGTAATCAGGCAAAACCATAGCTTGCTATGATCAGCTGGATAATCAGTGTGTGCTGAGTGGAGTTACAGATCCCTCATAACATAACACAGGCTACGCATCAATAACAGAACTGTTACAGACGTCCCTCATTTCTTGTTCTGGACAATGTGCCCTAAATAAAACAAATGTGTTTAACACGACTGAGTTCTCTGAGACAGCATTGAAGAGATGAACAGTCCTTTGAAGCATAATGATAGAAACAGAAATTTGCAAAATCACACACCCAAAGCAGGAGGTGGAAGATGAGGTATCCTAGACACGTTTATTGAGCTACTTCATCGGGTAATATAGCACACATATGTATTATGTGAGGTGAAAACTGGCTTTATAAACTAGACATGCTATAGAAGTACTGGCCCAGCTCTCAAATAATAAACAGCTTGAATAGCAAGCTATATGGAATTTAGATGCTCTTAATCATGTTTTCTTTTCTTTTTCTTTCATTTCTAATTTTCTTTTTCAAAAGCAACTTGTACTTAAGAGAAAACCTTTAAAATAAAATACACCTTTCACTTGCACTGCATCTTGTCTCTTATGGACAGCAATATGTGCAGGTTTTCCCTAAATGTAGCCTTGTCTTGTCACTTTGTGAATGCTTCCTGATTTTCCAGAAAGCGAGCTGTGCTCCTGTTATCCTTTTCTAGGCTGCAGCTGACTGCTCCCGTAGACACTGCTACAAGCTCTTGTACCTGTCCTCTTCCATCACATCAGCAGGTCACGTCTCATTGCAGACTACAGAGGTAGCTCCACTTACTTAAACACAATTACATTTGGCTGCCTTGCCATCATGTCTTGGCCTCTTGCCTTCCCTCATACCTCTCTCACCCATTCACTCCCACTCCCCAAGTTTCTTAACTTCCTTCTGCCAAAATTAGATAGGTTTACTGACGTATTTATTCATTTTTAGGTAATCTCTAACCAGTCCATTCTGCCCTAAATGAGACAGTAAACATTCAAGTTCAAAGCACTACTCCTAGGTTTCTTCTTTTAGTGTGAAAGGGACCGAGAACAGCACATAAAAATCCTTGAAGTCAATGGAAAATGTGCTATTGGCATTCAGGCCAAGAGAAGTGAAAATGAGGTTTTGTCTTTTCTGCTTGGTTCACAATAAATTTAATCTGCATTATCCTAAGAAACAGTAATTACGAGAATAACGTCAAGCCAAGGGGAAAAATGCTGAATGAATGCATAACACACATATTTAAACATATGTAACACATACACATTCATGCACAATTTACTAAAAATGTGGTCCAAGGCAGAAACTGCAACTGTTTAGCCACTTTTAACCATAGTTCATCTTTTCTCAGGAAGCCAATGAGCAAAAGCATTGAAGAATACATACACGTCTTATGAATCTTACAGATCCATCAAGTCTGGTTGCCAAATCCGTGTGAAGATCTACACAAGGTTACATTTTAAGCAGAAAATTTCTCTGCTTTCTGCTTTGCAACCCAAACTTACCCACACCTTCCTTTAACTGAGATGAGAATTCCGTTCAAAATCAGAATAAAATGTGAAACAAACCTCCATATAGAGTTGTGCCAATTGTCTCTTTTCCCATAGGCATCACTTCTTCATCTGAATAGTAGTTTTTCACTGCAACTTGTATGACATAACTTGAAAATGGCTGTAGATTGTCTACGACGGCTATAGGATCCTGAAATTCCTGTAGTTCAAAATCAGGTAATAAACATGTATTCTTAGAAAAGAGAGTCGTACGTCACACCAATCATCTGTCAATGAAATGAGTGTTAAAAAATAATACAGTAGTGCTTTTATTCTAATACACTTCAGTGTTTTAAAAAAAAAAAAGTTAAAATGATATTTTTGGTAATAGGTCACTACAGAAAACACATACCAAAAAACAAGCTGAGGTGTAATTAGCACGGCTACAATAGCACATTTTACAGTGGCTGGTACTTAAATAGGAAATAGCAAAGAAAAATAAACATAACAGAAGAAAAAAATTACTAAGTCAAGTACAACTACCACAAAACACATAAAGACAAGCCGTATGATTGCTGGACAGTTTCAAGAGTTATTTGAACCGATTATTATCAACCACAACTGCTCTTTTTACAAGTAGAAACTGAAAACCTGTTTCAACAGGATTTTAGTGAAGGCATATTAAAAAGTACAGGAGTACTTCCACAAAGGATAGCTAAGGGATCTACCACTTAACAAACAGCAAACAGAAAGGGGAATTAGTTTTGGGGATGTAGAAGTGGAAAAACTCCTTGATATAAAGTTACAGAATGCTTTATAAAATGACCAGTAGTGATCTGTTCATATCTATCACATGTATTTTTGTTCCAAAATAGCCATACCAATGTTTTTTGCTGCAGAGCAGACAAACGGTAGCTTGAGTTCCTGCGGTTGTTAGTCATTTGTCCAAGAAATACCAGATATGTCGGCGTAGGCTGCAATATGCCGGGGCATAGCTGCTGCGGTGCAACAGATGGCAAGCTTAATGTAAAGCTGGTGTTTGTTCTATCAAGGATAGTAGGTTTCTCAGTGTTTGGCAGTAGAATCAAACATCTTTTATCTAGAAAAGTAATAAAAAAAAAATTTAAAAAATTAATTACTGCTGGACCAATCCAAACTTGGATGGCATTCTACCACCACTCCTATGAGAAAGCATAACCACAAAATATTCTCTCTGCTTTCACAAACAGAAACAGAAAAAAGTCCCACTTGAATGTACTTTATTTGATTACTTTCATGGACACCAAAAAAAGTGGTCACCAAAGTAAAGTCTCATTTATCTTTAGTAAGATACACATTTATTAAAGGTACAGATTTACTAAGGAATTTAGGTTCTTCTTTAGTTACCTAAATACCTTAGAAATCCAGATTGTAGTCACTGTGTTATCAAGGGTTGTACACACTGATGAGTCCAAACTTGCTTGTCACATGAAAGACAGATATGCAGAATAGAGAGTACGGTTTCTCTTGCAACTAAATGTTATCTCTCTTTTGTTCCAAACAGCTTTTCATATGTAAAATTCATAGGAACAACAGTGAAAAGGGAGACAAATTTTGGAAGGAAAACAGGATTTGATAGGGAGAAAACAATAGAAAAACACTCTCTGACAGTAAACAAAAAGTAACAAAAGAAAACCCCTCATTGCTTGATGTACTTTTAAAAACAAATTAAAAACATATTAAACGTATTTCCTGCCAAAAAGGAAAGTATGAAGGCACATGCGTGGGGAAGATGGTACAAGGACAAATGTTTGCCCTTAGGCCAGAACAACTGACCTCATTGTCGAGATCTTTTCTCCCTAAATGAGCAACCATTCCTACCAAAGTTAGGTTCCTGCATATAAGGGAAGGAGATTAAAAAAGACTGTTCCACAGAAATAAATGTAAGGTTGAATCTTTGTCAAGCTTATAGTTACCTAGAGTAATAAAAATCCCACGGGAAAGTCCCAGATGGAATAAAGAATTGATTCATTTTCAGAGTTAAAGCTTCTGTCATGCAGTTCCACAGAAATGTGTTTACCCTGACAAGAAAATCCTTCACTACATATTCAGTCCCCTTCCTCCTAACCCTGAAGAGAAATCATTCTCTCACAGAATCTGTGACAGGACAATAATTTTCACTGAGTACTTCTGATGTGTTAAACGATCAACTGACATCATATCTCTGGATGGCAATTAAATAGGTTAGAATGAAAAGAAACTCTAGCAGTACTCCTTGCTCACATCACTAAAGCAATAAATAGCATGTCAGTCAATTCAGCTGGTCTTTGCAAACATCACTTTTTCGACCTATACACCATTTGCTCGCAGTACTGAGAAGGAAATAGGTTGTTTTCTTATTTTAGTATGTTCATTTATTTTTATCTTAAACTTGTATGAATAAGTATGTGCATTGCTCTCCCCCCCACACCAAATGCCAAGGTTGTGTACTCCTCCAAATACAATTGCAGCAGTCAATGCAAATAAGACGAGCTCTGTGGGGATCTCTGGGTAGAAATAATCCTGTTGGACCGAAATTCAGTTCCTCCCTTTCTGCACCAGCTAAGCCTGCGGGTCTTGCAGTAAACCCTATCCCTGGGGATAGGGATTGGTACATTCTGTACCAGGGCCAAACCAGGCTCCTGCACCAATGCCAAGCCCACACAGACCTCATGGGAACAAACTTGCCCAAAGTGCTAGTAAGAATAGCCTGAGCACTGGTCAGAGCAGCTGCAGGCAGGAGTAACTCTACTGGCTGCCCAAAACACTGTGAAATTCTTTTATTCCAAAGAAGTCCATCCTGTCAAAATATTTTCTTTTATATTTGTTAGATTTTTATGACAATTTGAAGTTAAAGGATTATTTTGAATAAATTCATCATGATAGTAGCTGTTCTAAACTTCTGCATTTACAAAGATAATCCCTATAGGTACCATGAATCCTAACTTTCTATTAAAACTGATTTTTTTCATTATTATTCTACAATGGTTTGTTTCAAATATTAGGAGTTCTAAGTAAAGCCTGTGTCTACTATAATATAACCTGTAATTGCCTCTCATGTACTTCTTTATAAATCATTTTAATAAGCAGAGTTCTTATCTCTTTGTCTTTGAAAGGGCAGATTTTTTTTTTCAGCTTTGCATACCTGTGAACAAAACCAGAAATCTGTATCATAACAGGGATCATTATTAAACTCTTGCTACAACACTTTGTGGACACATTTGCTCTTTTTCTATGCTTTAATGTGCACCACCCTTTCTAAATCTCCAGATTTGACGCAACTTTGAAAATGGTTTGGTGTTAACATTCTGAACCTTTGAAACACGGGCAACATTCATCATCATGCCATTCCATGCAATCCAACACAAAGCCAGTCCTTATATTCACCCTTTTAAAAATGTGTATGGTGAATTGTTTCCCTCTAGAAGGTACCTGAATCCTTAAAGCATACTTTACATAAATAGAAATAGCACGATCTGCAACTATAATACATGCTCTGAAATAAATTTGTTACATTTAAAAACCAACCCAGATCCCCTCTACCTGGATACAATTGCGCTGCTGAGCTGTAGGCTAGGATTTTTAGCTCATGGTTTGCTCTCTTCTGAAGAAAGTGTCTTGCGCTTCCTTTATCTGCTAGCCAAATTTCAGTGTATTCCTTTGTTTCAATGCTCCAATATATAAAACTCTTATCTACAGTCAAGCTGCCAATTTTCTTACCTGTAGGAAAACATTGTATAGTTAAGCTTCAGAATAAACCCTGTGGTGACAATTTTACAAGAGCAGAAGGGTGCTTGTATTTACAGTGAGTCAATATGGGTGAGTATCTTGGTCATAATATATCTTCAAAGATCTCCCCTGGGAAAGAGATTTCTGATATTTTCCAGTAGATCTCATGAAGCTGAGACACTTTGTTATCTCATTTTACAAGTGTAGATTTGAAGGCTCTTTATTATCCATAATTATGAGAACTGCAATTCAATTAACAAGCACCAGAAAAAAAAAAAAACCACAAGAGCTAGAGTTGTCTATAGAAACTTTCATCATTTTTCCAAGATGAAAACCACAGTGCTCTGCCAGCTCCCAGATGGTAGCTCCTCTGGTAACAGAACAGCTTTACCAGCACTCTTTCAGAATCAAGCTGAAAACTGAGCAACAAAGATTGTTATCATTACAAGAAGTGCAACATAGATAAATTGTCACACAAGACTCTACCTGCATGAAGTATTCTCCCCACATATTGAAGACTGCAGTGCCACTTTCAGACATAAATTAAGATGGTATTGTACCTTTTCCTTGAGATAAATTGTAACAGGTATACCTAATATGAAATCCTAGCAAAATAATGTGTTAATACTATAAGTGAAATCTACTGACAAGTAGCATTTGAGGCTGTAGCGTCTCCATTTGATTTACATCTTCCTAGAATACATACTCGCATCAGTAAATATCCTCACACCGTTCTTTCTCCTAGTTTGTATCAACAGGGTACACAACTGGAAACACAGAACAAGCATTTTGTCCATCTTGCCTATTGATGAATCGATTTTATAAAGAAGGTGCTTCATGAATGCTATTTTACTGAAATGAACATAGTTTGATGTAAGAGACAGCAAGAATCATGAAATACCTAGAAAGATAACAAAGCACTCAGACCTTGAAGACTTGGTATTTTGGTAATTCTCCAGCAGTGGCAACCATCAACATCTGCAGCCCATATTTCGTCTCTTCCTCTGATAAAGAGCAGTTGGAGATTCTTGGAGTCGGACACATCTATACTCATAGGTCTTCCTAGCTCTGCTTCTGTCACATTACAGGTGCAGTAGCTCCTCATCTGTTCTTCTACTGATACGTATCCCAAAATGTGGTGCACGGTGTTATTTAGAATATCATAATAAAACATGCGGCTGCCATAATCAAGCTCTTCTATCCAGTACAAGCGGCTATCAAATAAAATGCATTGCTTACAGTAGAAAAACTTCAATCTAAGAAATTTGCTCTGAATGCAGTCCTGTACATAACTACAATCACAAATCTCCCAAACATTTAAAACAAAGTAACTACAGCAGGATACTTGCAGAGTAATTTCAGGTGTTTAAAGGATATTTTTGAATGGAAGGTCATAATAACTGACTATTCTGGATAAAATGGTTACTGTAAAAAATTGTTATCTGGAGCTGACTTTCATTTGCATCACTTAAATAGAAGAACCTATGAGTATTTAAGTATCATTTGAAATCTTTACTCAAACACACACATCTTTTTGAAATTAGATATGTCTAAGCTCAACTAGCAGTATAAAGTAGAACTACATCAAGAAATTTCTCAGATTTACACAATGCGAGAGACTCATATACTATAAGAAGTCCTTTTCAGTCACAGAATCACAGTCCTTAACAGTTGATGATTTTATGAAAATCATGTTTAAAGTATGCTTTAAAAAGTCATTAGTAATATATGCCTTACCTTAAGAAAGGATATGACAACAGAGATGATACAGTTGAATTACTTTTACCCAACTGTATGTTCAAGGCTTTTAGAGATGTTATCTTGAGCTCAAGATCAATAACGAATATTTGAGTTTCATTCCATGATGTTTTCAGGGCAATAAAGACATGTCTCGCAATCCAGTCAACTGTGATGGCTGTGGCATTGTGAAGAGATGCATCTTTGAAAAACTTAAGGAAAAAAAAAATTACTAAAACTGATCGAGAACAGAATTTTCCCACCTGATGCTAGAATGTTATGAAATTATATTTGTTTCTGAAATAATTTCTACTTGGCAAGTAAAAGTCAAAATATAAAGAGATGTTATGGAACAAAGATTCCAATTTTTTTATACAAGTAAAAACCATTGTTTCACAAATATGAATCGTTGCTTCCGTATTCTTGAAATTAGAATGAAATCAAGTTAAATTATATTTGATACAAAAAAATAAATTTCTTATATTTAATGGTGTGAAATACAAATTAAATGTCTGTTGAAATATCAACAAAGTAAATGTCAGTAAAATTATACATGTTTAATAGGAAAACTTTACCAATGGTATACTCTGGCCTATTCTAATAGCTATTGATGACAAAAAACCCTAAAGTCCAAATTTTATTATATTATACATATTGTACTACTAGAAAGGAATATTATCCAGCTGATCTCTTTCATACTACATCTCATACAAATTGTCAGTCATTAAGAAAATTGTGCCTTTCCAGTTCTGTTTTCCCCACTGTATTTTGCCATTAAATGTGCTTTGTTTGTGATGCTGCTTTTTTTCTGTTTCAAATATGCAGTTTTGACTTCTTCAGAAAAATAATTAGCCCCAAAATAGTAGCAACAATGGCCACATACTTTCCTAGATTCTCTCAAAAGGAATACCTGGAACTCTGAAGTAGTCTGTATATTCAGGAGAAAAAGAGAATCTTCTACGATATAGTATGCTTTGTCATCATTAGCAGTATAACAGATGTCCTTTACGTTTGCCTTTGCTGGAAGTTCCCATATGGTATGATTATTGTCTATGTCAGTAAGAAACAACTTGTAGGCAGAAACAGTTATAAGAGTTGGGACAGGGAAAAGATCTGAAAGGAAAAGGGCACAGCAGAATTTATGAAAAACATTCTAGACAACAGCAGTCATTTGTGAGAAAAGCAAGTACAAGACAAAAATAAATTATGGCCCTGCACAAATTATATTTGGTTGCATGTCACACAAATAAATAAAATAATGAGATGCCTTCTTGTAATCACATGTATGTAAACTCCTAAGATTTTTACAATGGCATTGTGGATGCTTACTAACAAATTTAAGCTTAGCAAAACCAGATTTGCTCACTTAATTATCTTTAACAGCCTAACTAGAAATAGTCCATTATCCCTACTAGATCTCTAACTCTCCTGGTTACCTTTCACAGCTCAATTAGAAATATTCTATGATCTCTATCAGTATGCAAATTACAGATCAAAACCTGCTGTCCCATTCTACCCTGGGGTTGCCTAGAAAAGTTAATTTAGCATAGTTTTAAGGAAAGGCTTGAAATACCTGAAATTTAATCTAATGATAAGAAATATGATAATCATTTCATGTCAGACGCTGCAACTATTTCCTCTGTGGTGTCTACTGTAGGGTAGAACAAATGTCACACAAAATGTCGGAGGATATTTACCAGATTACCAAATTCCTGCACTGTCAATTTCACCAGCTATTACACACAAACCATAAGATGGCATCTAAATCATCCGTACCTGATGAATTCCTCTCTGCTATATTAGACAAAGGTCCCGGACCCACAGAGGTGAAGGCTTGCACCTGTGAGACAGGAGATTGTTACATATGTTAATTAGCAAAATAAATCATTGCATTCAAGAGCCTGTAAAGTCATAGTTAACGACAAAAACAGAACCAGATCCCCTGACTGCTCAGCTAGGAATACACGCAAGTGCTCTGTTTGACCTAAGGCTGTGCTGGTCAGTTCAAAGGCTACATTCAGGGCTGGACCATGGCTATGAAGATAATTTTAAGCAGTCACACAGAAAGTGAGAATTCATGCTGCATCTACCAATTGGAGCTCAAAAACCACCAGACAGTGTTCTCTCCTTCCCCAGGCTGCTTAATGTTACAACCAACATAGTGTTTTCCCCCATCAGTACCCAGCCTATTACATGCTCTCGCGTTTTCAACTTGTCTTTCAAGCATGTTCCATGTGTTCCAAACCTTTATTGCAATGAAAACATGACCTCTTCACAAGTTTTACTATGGAAGACTCTTTTTAAGAAAGCCGTGTGAGTCCTTGCATTTCTCCAGCAGTGGAACTTCCGTTGATCTATGGCCTGTCACCCTCCACCAGCTCAGCCAAATCGGTGTTTAACTTGCAGCTTTTAGCAGTGGCTTTGGGAGACGTCTAGAAAAGTTTCTTTTGGGTCTCACCAACCCAGTATAATATTGCAGCATTGTTTTGCACATTACTGTGTGAACAATACAATATGTAGAAAGGTTAAGACAGGTATCCAAAGGTGAGTCAGTGAATCAGCAGTTCCACAAGCAGAAACCACAAGTTCTTGCCCCAGGTCCAATACCATCTCCTAAGCAAACAGGTCAGGCTGCACTGAAAACATCTACCATCTAGCATGAGATAGGCTCAGTAATTTTTCATACCTGAAACCTCACTGTGAGAGTAGGAAGCACATCCCTGAGAGAAAAGACCATGAGGGTGGGTTTGACATTGCTTGCTTTCCACTCTGTCAAAGTCTCAGCAGTGCCATTCTGACTTGACAGTTGATAGTAAACCTTGAACTGTGTTAATACTCCACCGTTCCTTTCAGGCCAGTCCCACCTGAACTCCACAAAGACATTCTCATTGCTTTTATGTAGGTTATTTCGTAACACATATATTCTGGGGTTTGTAGGGGCTGAAGGAACTGTATTAAAAAATAAAAAACACAGAGTGATGTACTTCTACAAAAACACAAAATCTACTTCATAGTTATCTCTTTCAGTTTTGAGCCTGAGATTTACAACCCCAATGCTGACAGAGACAGATAGCAATTGGTGAGGTGTAAATTAGAGAAAAATATCTAAAACTTTGTCGTAATTCCTTTCTATTTTTCATTTGTGTGTAGATATCTGATTTTAACTTGCTTAGCAAAAAAAAAACTGTATGAACAAAGCACTACTGCGCTCACAATGGGACATATCTATTTAGCCAAGTTCCGTAGATAACAATTGAACTGCAAGAATTTTCACAATATAGAGTGTGCTCTATCTCCTCTCCTAGCCACTTCAAAATCTACTGCAGCTCATAAGCTTTCTCAGTGCTCCAGACACTTAGCACCATATTTTAGCTGACTTAACTTTGACCTGCATGAGTGTAAAAATAAAGACTGAAGTACAAAATGTGTAACCTTTATTAAAAACTTAGTAAGTGGTTAATATACTACATGCAGCCTTTGATGGCCACTGTAATGGATCTCAATTTTTCTTTCTTGCTCATAGTCATAGGCATGTGGTGGATATATTGTCATGCACTTTCTGTTCCAAATTCTGTTGCTACACCTGGGTACATTTAAGTGTGCAGTAGGTAGTTGCCAAACATACTCAAGAACATGTCCTTGCAAATCTGCCTAAAGCTGACTAGGCCTGAAAGCTGCTCATTCTTCTCCAGGGTTTCACTCGCTGACACAGACCTGGTCCCAGTGCTCATTACAGGTGAGGAATGGAACTTAAAATTCTGGTACCTCCTTCAGGGGCTCTAAGGAATACAGATGTTGTTGGTGCCTTGCCCCAGTATGTGTATGGAGTGACAGTAAAATCAAAGAGCACAAATGGTTCCAGCCAATCAACTCTGTAGGATGGCACTGTCAGGTTATGAGGATGGAGGCGCCGTTCACTCTCCAAAGACTGTCATGAAATAAAACAGAATAAAATAAAATATTTTTTTCCCTCTCAGAAAGACCTTCAATTTTCCAAAGTTCCCCTCATCCAGCTGGTCAACTAATTTGAGACAGAGCTGCTCTGTCTGTGAGTGACTGTTGTTTCACCCAACTCCTGTAGCACTGTAGCGATGTGTAGCAATCTGCTAGCAATCTGCCCTTTGAATTTAAAGTACAGCTTGCCAAATCTGCTAACATTAAGTGTGGATGAAGGGTAGATTTCACATTCAGCTCAGAGGACACTTCTGTCTCTGAGCTACTGTGAAAGGCTTTCTCATGCTTTCAGCACTGGTAGCTCCTCACCCGCACTTCACACCACAGCAGCTAGCCCAGAGCTACTGCTAAGCCGGTGTTCCTCCCGTGCTGGCCTCAGGGGTGGATAAAAAGGGCAACTTGATTTGTATTTACAGTTTAGTTTGGTTGCTTGATCGACTTGTAAACGCTGGAGAAGAAACAAACTGTATTTGTGTTTAAAAATAGGTACATCAGCTAGTAGATGCAGTAATACATGTAGATAGTAAGGAGGGATTACATGAATATCCTCACTTCTAGAGCTTTTGATCCCACGCAGTAAAAGACAGTTCCCCATTCCACATTTGTGGAGTGACTCCAAGTGATGTAAAAACTTGAAGAATTTCCTTTAATCCTGAAGGAATCCTCTGGCACTGAATCTGGAATCACTTTTGGTGTAAAAGAAAAATTTCCTGTCCATAAAGAAAGGAAGAAATAATAATAATTTAAAGAATTTGAGCAATAGGTAGACTTTTCAAACCTGACTTAAAACATAAAAGTACTATGGAAAATCCTATAAGCTGTCATTAGATAGAAACCATCATGTATTCGTTTTAGCTATACCTATTAGCTTTTACAATTGCACATTATCCAGGTATAGCCTGATATATTTATTAATAAGTTGCTGTTGTTCTTATCTTTTGTCAAATGACGAAAGAATTTCAAGAATGAAGAATTACAGGCTGACAGTGAATACCTTCACTGAGGGGTTTAGATAAAGAAAATAATGCACCTGGCAAAGGTNATATTTATTAATAAGTTGCTGTTGTTCTTATCTTTTGTCAAATGACGAAAGAATTTCAAGAATGAAGAATTACAGGCTGACAGTGAATACCTTCACTGAGGGGTTTAGATAAAGAAAATAATGCACCTGGTAAAGGTTTAAGTGATGTGTGAACGAGGGTAAAGGCTGCAAACTCTGCCGGTTGTGAGAAGGGAATACTAAGGCTCTGATTGACTTCCTGAGTTGTAATGAACTGAAGACTATTAATCCAGAACAGACGACCACTGTAGTACTCCAGTGCACCCTGAGATATTCCTGAACTACTCCATGCTGCAAATTCTGTGACGATGGCATTACCGCAACTGTGAAAACACATATGAAATTAGCAAACTGAAAACACATGTGCAGAGGGAACAAAATTTATGCAATATTTGACACATCAATAAGTTTCTCATCGTTCAAATTCTTAATACTCATGTAGAAGGCAGGAAAACAAAAAGTTTTCTTTAAGTTCTCTACAGCAGAACACTTTTCAGCATGGCACATTGCATCAGCATCTGCAAAACAAAATCTTCATTCCCTGGATTTCATTAGAAAACAATTACAAAATGGCTTAGTATTCTGATGTATGGATGTAGAAAATTGAATATTTTGAAAAATCAGCCCACCTTCTCTCAGCAACTCCACTGAAACCGTGGAGTCTACTTCACAGCATGAGATTCATTTTGCCTCATTAGAGCAGGTCCCCAGGTGAATTTGACCCTGCTAGTTTCCTCGATAACTTTCCATTATTTATTAAGCTCTGCTAACATTTTCCTCCACTGGCATCACTGGTGATTTAATCTATTTTGTTACTTCTGTGTCAAAATTTACAGGCCTTTTGTGGTCCCAATTTATTTTCTGTGTAAGAGATTAAACATGTTGTAAGAGGCATCATTTTGCCGTCTCAGAAATGTCTTTCAGCTTAGGCGCATGCTATCCAAAACAAATTTGGAAAAGCTTTGACACGCCATCAGGTCCATTAGGATGGATTACTTGAAATCTCTCTATTCTGGCATGCCGGGGACAATGATTTATGACTGTCAATTGGTTCACAATGGAGCTGCGTGTTCTAGCTAAAATTAAGCAACATATTTTGATTCTTTCAATGTTTCTTGTTAATCATAGCAAGTCTAAAATCAGCCAGAAAATTCAGCTGATTCCACACAAAGACAGCCTGCAACATTATGAACACATGTAAATACAGATACTGTTCAATTGAGTTTCAGAGGTTAAATGTGATGCTTGCCAAAGGAAAAAAAAAAAGGCACTCTTCATACGAAAAGGAGCAAAAATGCAGTTTCATGAGCTACCACTCATCATGTACTTGGCATTTACAGAACAAATTACCGTTTTTCTCAAGGTCTTAGTAGATATTCGAGCTGACCCATAAACATGGGTTGTTTGGGGTTTTTAAACTTTGCCTTTCAGGAATAATGAAGCCATTTCAAGCACAGGATGATTAAGAGGAAAGCCTACGAGGTGGTGTCAGTTCAAGTCCTAAGCTCATGCAAGATGAAGAAGTTACAGATCTAGGCACCTGAAAACTGTCAGCTGTTGTAAATGCAAAGATAAAATAGACAATAAACAGCGATTATTTCCTAAAACTAAGTCTAAAAATTGATGAGCATGACCTCAGTTCAGGTGAGTATCCATACTGTGTTTCTCTGACTGTAAAACCCTGCTAACAACCATCTCAATATGTAGTTTGCCATCAGCTAGACCATTAGCTCTTTTGTTTGTTGTTAAAGTAGTAACTAGTGTGCCTAGCATTGGACTAAATTTGCTTTTAAAGAGTGTCACTAGAAAATACAGACTTTCTTACCTCTGCTACACATTTACTTACCCTTCCTTGCAAAGAGAAACTCTGTATAGGTTTAGGCATAGACTATCTTGCACAAGCCAGTAAAGGAAACCATGGGTAAGATCCAAAGTTAAACCAACTACCTAAGAAAAAGAAGTCCAAATGGCAATTCAAACATGCCTCCACTTACGAGGTAGAAGCCCTTAGGAATAACTGTTGTCTAGACAGCACCATGAGTAGCTCTTTGGCAAAAATAACTTTACTACTATGAACATTTATTCTAACACAAAAAGAATTAGCACAAGAAAAACATCAGGTCTTTGATGGACATTTATATATATATACACATATAAATAAATATATTTGGATATATTCATAGAAGCTGCTGATTTTCTAGATCACATTTTATGAGCATGTGTCACAGTGTTCATCCATGGAGTATCTGAGTACTTCAGATATGATGGCAACAGTGTATCATCACGTGTATTAGTGGAACCACTTCTCAAAATTTCTAGAAAACCTCTGGTATTTTAATATTCTTTGTCAGAAACAGGTTGTTGATATCTAGTCTGAAAGTCAGAATCACTTTTTGAAAGAAGTATTTCTTTCCTTGTATTTTGTCTTTGTTTTCTAGGTTTGATTTTATGCATAGAATATTTAATGTGTTGCATTATTTATGGAAAATACACACAAAATTTTTATTGATGTAGTTGGTTAAACAGGAAATCCAAATATTTACATTTTGGTAAGTAATTTACTGTTAAATAAAGAGTTAGAGGGGAAATGAAATAATTTTCCTGTTTATTATTTCAACATTTTATCTTCATCTAAAGTAGGTGTGAGATTTTTTTGTTTATTTTTAATACAATGTAATATTCAAAATAGATCTTGCTTGCTTTTGAAGTAAACAAGATTCAATACCATATGCAAAAATAATAGAAATCAGACATCTAATAATCTGTCCTGTGAGTAACAGAGAATTTGCTTCCACAAATTAATCTGCTAAATGTTATCAAGTTCAGTCTATGTCATGTCATTAGCACAGTTTAACAAGTTGTTAGAGGCCTCTCCGAACATGTTTTCTATCAGCTCTAAAACTTCCCATCCAAAAACTAGTTTTAGCTATTCTTTTATAAGCTTAATTTTCCATTATGGATGTAAGCGGAGCAGCCTTTTTTTATTTTAACTCTTCATTAATAAACTGCAGAAGATGATGACAGGAAAGCAAATGCTATATCACTTAGTTGTCCGTTGGTTCTTATGTAATCACATTCTTGACATATTTCTGTTGACATCGTATGCCAGAAAATCAAGGTTTGAAAGATTGCTCCTGTAAGTTTTCCTGTTAAAAATATCTTAGAGTATGTATGTGCCTGCGTGTATATTCAATCAACCATGTTATATTTTATCCCATTTACCTATTCTCCCTTACATGCTCAACACCAGATTACACCTTCCTCAATCTACCATGCTTTTTTAAACAATTGGATCTTCCTTCGTTGCCCCATTTTTTGCCTGCAACTATTACATTTTCCCATAGGTGCACCCATTTTCTTTCTCCCGATACCTGTAATACCCATTAATAAAATACCTGTAACACCTTTTAATAAAAGGCGAAGAAATATTTTACTGTTCATATTCAGGAGTCAGGCAGTAATTTAATACCTCTGTTTTGTTATTCTTCAAAATCAGACAAACTTTTTCCGTTTCAAGAGAGGTGTTACTCTCTGGACACAATATGTAGTTGTGATCATGCCATGCAACTCCTCAGTAAGATACAACATAAATGTAGCTATTTGAAATACCCCTTGACTAGAAATATTAAGAGGCCACATTGAGAGGGTCCTGGCCCATCCTGCATACAACGCACTTTGCTGATCACCTATAAATTTGTCCCAGGCATATTTAACAGTGTAACCTACTTAATAAGTGCTTTGGAAATTCTGTGCCAGAGTCTAAGCTGCAATAAATCACAGTAGGTCTTCCAAAATCAATCAAGCTATGCCAATATGCACCAGCTAAGCTAAACAACTGATTGGAAAATAAAATAATTCTCATAAAAGGATCTAGTTCCTGCCAAAGAAATTAGACTTTCAAAGCTCTGCCTTCACATTTGTTTAGGAAACCTGTTGTCTCCATAATAGTCTATTCACATCACTTAGATTTCAAGCTAAAAGGAGATAAGCTATATATTGCTGAAGATCCTGTACTGACCAGCTGTACGGCAATTCTTAATTAGAAAAATAGCTAGTAAATACCAGTAAGAACCAGTTATGCAAAGAACATGCTCTAACTACTGGATAACAGCAACAAACTATTACATCTAGTTTTACTACTGAGTTAAGAGGGACCCTTTTCAGGATAAAGGACTCCATTGTGCAAGGAAGATACATATTATTACTTGTGCAAACATTTATTTGCATCTTTATATGGGAAAACAATGACAACAGCTCAATAATTCCACCGTTAAAGAATGCTGTACTGCCCTTTTTTTTCCTGATGGGTTTATTTGGGGTTTCATTTTAATAAACAAACACCTGTGAGTTATAACTGGTCACTTCTCAATCTAGACATTTTCACTTGGCTTATTTCCTGCATGCATCATGGCAGGATGCTGAGTTCAGGAAATCAGTGCATAGATTAGGGGCAGCATAGAAGCAGGAGAGGAGACGTTTGTTTGTAGGAGGTGTGAATAAGTGGATGGTTGAAGGCTGGTGTCACTGACATAGAGGAAGGTGTCGAAATAAAATGACAGGAGCAGACAAGCTGTCTTATTGCTGCCAAGGTTCTTGAAAACAAGAAAAAGAAATTCAAGGTTAGCATGAGGAAATTCAGAGAAACAGGTAGTAAATCAAAAGAGAAGGGCAATGAAGGTGATGTTCACCGCTTAGAATAAACTGCACATTGTCAATTCTTTGCAACCGATCATCCAGAAGATAGGTGATAAGTGTAAGTGTGCCGTTGAGATTGGACAGCATGTATCTTCCCATGAAGACAGCCCACACCAGCCAGCTTCCATGGAGAGGTGTGGGAAATGCAGTAACCCTTTGCAGCACAGACGTTTGTCACTATATGTGACAAAAATTTTTCAGTTCTTCTGTATTTAGGTTTAGAAGTACAGCAGGTGCCACACCAGAACTGGCTTTCCCTCTCCTCCTCACACCCTCATGAATGTAACAGGGACCTGTGAGTTCGGCTGGCCTTTCCAATCGTTAATTGCCTTTCAGAGACTAAGTCAGGCCTGGCTTTTTTTATAATCAGAGAAAGACTAGTCTCTTTTCCTTTGGAAAAGGAAATCGAAATGTTCTCAGGAATGATACAAAGCTAACCAAGAGATGTAGATCTCTGAAGTTTAGAACGGGTCTTTAATAGAGAACCTGACTTTAGGTAAAATGGGAGCACAAATTGTAAGACAGACAAAATTTTTAAAAAGGCTTCTTTAGAAAGAGCTGTGTTTTAAAGAAAGCTGTTACAGCAATAACACGTCTAAGTTAACCTCCTCTGTGGCAGTCAATCTATGCCTCACTCCAACACTTGGGACAGAGCCCCACACAGGCTGTGGTTGAAGTGGGGAGCACTCAGCTTTCATTTGAGGGAGATTTCATAGAGAAAAAAGAACTGCAATAGATGGGACAGTGCCTTAGCCTGACCCGCTCAGGACACAGCCTGGGAAAGGTTCAAAGGTTCATCAAACCTTGTGTGTTTCACTGGGTCTGCAGTACCAATGCCACCAACTCCCAGATTCCTCCAGTCCCTGTTATGGCAATAAGGGGTTTTCTTGCCAAGGAATTGGGTCATCCATCACTTTTCTCCCAGCTACAAGAGGAAGGGAAAGGAGG
>VZSC01006588.1:345574-379624 GCA_013398225.1 Steatornis caripensis | reverse complement strand
AGGCTGCCCAGAGAGGTTGTGGAGTCTCCTTCTCTGGAGATATTCAAAACCCGCCTGGATGCATTCCTGTGCAACCTGCTCTAGGCTAACCTGCTTTAGCAGGGGCGTTGGACTAGATGATCTCTAGAGGTCCCTTCCAGCCCCTACCATTCTATGATTCTATGATTCTATGATTTCTCACGATGCACACACTGCAAGGCATTTCAGTAACGATCTCTCCAGAGTAGAGTTCAAGAGGCCAGTATCACTTCCTTATCTCTTTTCCAGTGACATTTCTTGCAATATAACCCAGAGATCAGATTCTTTCCCTGACTCTGCTCTGAGCTCAGATGTACACGGCTCAGTACCTGATGCAGTTACACCATTTCTGGAAGTGATACATGAGGAAGGCTTGCTCCTGTTCATATTAGCACAGAGAGAGTGTGCCAGTGCAATTCACGTGAATCAACTGGAAGTTTAAGTGGTGACTAGTGAAGGGAGGCGGGATGGTTCCACACCCCCAGAAGGCACATTTTTGGGGGTGTAGCGTTGTTTGTTTTCTACTTAAAATTAATTAGTTGGTAATTAGCATGACTTAATGAACACAGTCAGATGTACCAGTCTGGACATTTCTTAAATGGCACAAATGTTATGGCTCAGGGTGAGCCAACTCCAGAGCAAACCTCTGCGGAGTCTCCAGACAAGGACATATCAGTGCGTCTGCGCTATTACAAAAAGAAGTAGCCATATTTTAAAAAGCACTAGAGAAGCTATAAGCTTAACTCCTCCAACCAATAGCAGAAGACTGGCGATTCAGAGACAGACTTAAAGTGTTTGCCAGAGTTTAAGAGTTTCCAGATGTTTGACAACAGGATTTCTTCAGGAAGAGGGGGGCGTCCTTTGTTTTCTTTTCTAAAGATGCATTTTGTTACAACTTATTTCATTCTCATTTGTTCTCTATCCCAACACGTACGTTTCCCTGGCAATTAATTAAAATTTCTGCAATTCTTTGAGTGATACCTGTAGTATATCGTTACTTTCATCATTAATTAGGTAATATAGTAAAATAAATACACCTATGAAAGAGCAACAAAAATTGATATGCTTTCACGTATTTGGCATGAGATAACTGAGGATGTTTTGAGAAAAGAGTTTCATATTAAGGATTTAATATGATTAGAATAAATACATTTGTTTTCTAGCTGTTAAAATCTCATCAGGAAAATGAAAGTATGTCTTCTCAGCCACTGCCTCGGACCACTGAGGTGTTTTTCATCTATAACACAACTCAGGCCAAATTTATTTGGGCCTACCAGCATCTCAGGTTATGACCATGCTGTGTAGCCCACTAACATCTGCAGCTAAAGAACAAGACTCTCTCTGATATGTTATTGACTCCTCAGCGTACAATTCCTTGTCATGCACTGTTTACATTCTAATTATTATTCTCTTCTGCCAGGTACACAGCAGCCCAGTGAATGTAACTTTGTCCTTGGGAACAGACAGTGATAAGGACTCTGCTACTCTTGTACCTTTGGATTCTGGGGTTGTTATGTTGGCTTCAGCAGCGGGCCCAGGACCAATCTCATTAACTGCCACAACACTGAACCTACGGTAAACCAAAGAGACAGGTTTTGGTTTGCAGGTTTCTTTTAAAAGATTGCTTGAGAAATATTTTATCAAGTAGGGTAGTTGCTACAGAAGTGTTTGACTTTCAGAAAGTGCCCATTTAAATATAATGCTCTGGGAAATTTGTAATAAAAATAAAACCAAACAGAATCTGAGTTCCCCAAAGGCAGGACAACAAGAGAATCTTCTAAATTAAAATTCAAAATGGGGTTTCAGATGCAGAAGAGCAACTCAATTTCATTTAAAAGGAAGATCTGTATTTACCAGCACAAGGAGAATGCAGACCTTTGTGTTTAATAAAAATGAAGGAATTTTTCCAAATGCTTAAAAGACTAGAGAAGACTGCTCTCTCATTCCTTGTATATAGTGAAAACATGTCACAAAAGCTTCAAAAATAAAAAACAGCATCTAAGAAAATGCAGCCTGCTGGCCCTATATCAAATTGCTTTTCCTTCCTCCACATCTGACTTCCACATAAGCAGCCAATTCATCTGAAATAACTCCATTATCTCGAGGAGGGCACCCTTGCTTTTGGCAAGAACATAAGTAAACAGCATAATTGTGCATACTCTGTACTATCTGGGCAAGAAGTGCTACAGCACACTTGGCCATGTTGGTTATCTTTTCTTTTTGTACCTGTAAGTTTTGTTTGGGAAGGTGGAGAAGAACTGAAAGCTATGCCCTCTTGATGCTCTCAACAGTTCATGATTCTGACTGGTCAGGAGCAAGTTATACCCAACAATCAATCCATTGGGAAAAATTGGTGGAGACCAACTAACTTCAACAGTGTTTGGACTTGAACTCTGAATATCTTTAATGATAGGAGCGGTCACAGGAGCTGCAAGAGACGGAAATAACTGACTCAGGGATAGCATTTAAGACATTAATTGTTTTTCTTTTTTTAGGGACATTTTTAAGTTTCATACCTCTTAATTCATTTATACTAATAAATATGATTAGAGACAGCATAACATTTCAGCAATGGTTAACTTTTTTTAGTGTCCAGGAAAATTTCACTCAAAAAGTTAATGGGCATAGTTGTGCACAAAGGTATCAATGTGACCTCACAATTTTGACCATGTACTTACCCATGTATGTTTTCAAAACTAAAAGCAGGAATCAGCCCTAAACCTTCTAGTTCAAACAAAAAGAGCCTGTAGTATTTTAGTTTGGTCTTCTGCAGCTATCCAGTAGACAAAATACACATAATTCTGAAGATTAAGCATCAATGTGTTCTGTGAAATAAACAGCAAGGAAACCTAAATGTTTCTGATATGGTCCTGAAAGAGGCAATCAATAGTGTGATTCATTACCTCCAAAAGCATGTGTCCGGTAACTGGGACTCGATGGAGACTGGAGCTGCAGCTGAGATGTGATGATCCAAACTACTCGAAACACATACTCTGTGAACGCTTGGAGGTCTTTGACTGTATATGAAGTTTCAGATACTACCTAGATCAACGCACAGATACAGTAATTTCTTCCTCCATCTGCAGTTACTATGTAGGGTGTTATAAGGGCAAAAGAGGTCTCATACAACAACATACATATTTCAGGATACTAAAGTGCAGCAACCTAAGCTTAAATAAGAGGAAATTCTGGGAGTTATTTTCACCACAGACAGATTTTCCATCCTTTCAGAACTTTTTCTCTTCTCTTTTCTTCAGAACACTGGACCAAATCTAAACAATTAGTGGATTGATGGAACGATGGATGCAATATAATAATAAATTTGAAGAATATAGTAAAAAACCTAAAATAATAACATATTATGGGCAATGTATTTTAAACTGTTGATACATATACTACAGGTTTAAGATCCAAAGGTTCCTAGTTACCTTAAAATATTTATGGTCTGAAGTAATTGTTCCTCATTATTTCACCAATGATTAATTCAGAACTTCCTGCTTAGCAAATTATCTTTACCTTTGATTTGTGGCACCAACTTGCCATGCTCTGTAAATTGGTCCAATAGAGATGATGGCAAGATAACAAGTGTGCAGTTGACGCAAAAGAACATAACGTGAGAATAACCATACTGAGTCAGAACAAAGTTCTGTCTAGTCATGCATTGTGTCTTTGACAAGAATAAAAAAAAAAATCTCTAGGGAAAGGTATAAAAAAAGTCTCTAGGGAAAGGTATAAAAAAAAAGTCTGCTGTGATGTTTCTACCTAATATTCTCAGTCTTCGTATTTTATAAGCATTACTCAACACAAAACAACGGCAATGTTTGCATTTAGTAGAGCCCAATTTTTTCTTCCATTAATTTGTCCAGTCACTATTTGAACCCCATTTACCAGTTTTATTAATTTTAATATTCAGTAGCTTAAATTTAGTAATTTAACATCTACATGTGCCAGGAAGTAGCTGCTTATTTTACCTACACATTCCGTGAGAAAATAACTTCATTCGCTAATTTTGAACCTACTACTTGCTAGTTTTGATCAAGGTCCCTAGTTCCTATGTTGGAGGAAATGGAGAATAATTGCCCACTTCTCAGCTTCTCCATGATACTCATGATTTTGTAAACCATCCGATGTTTTTCTAAAATTCAGTGAAGAGCAGAGATGACAATCACAACTAGTACCCTGCAAGTACACTAAGAATCCTGAAATGTTTTACCAATACTAGCCAACTGCTAGAAAAAGATAAAGGAACCGCTTAACTCACCAGTAAATTACAGCCACTTCTACTTCAAAATCTAGTCATTACTTTCATTCCTCACATGGTTTTTGTTATGACTGCACTCTACTAATAAATTCTCCTTTATTTTTTCCTGTGAAACAGGACTGGATTATAAACAAAATTAAGAACCTATTTCTTTGCAAAGTAAAAGGAAGTGTCCTTCTTTACCTCTGTGTACCTCCAGTCTCCAGGGAGCTGACTGAACTTCCACTGGATAATATATTTCACCCCAGAGATGTTAGCTGGCTTCCACCCTAACGTGACATTATGGCTTCCTATCGTAGATGCAAATGGCGCTCTAGGTTTGTTCAGGTAGCCTGAGGGGAAAATACAACACAACAGTAAGAAAAATAACTTTCACGGCAATTTCTGGGCCTTAAGGGTAAAAGCCTATTATCTCACACACCTGAAAGCCGTGAAGTGAATAAAAACACAGAAAAGAATACATTGAGAATGTTGCTGAATAAATCACATGACATTTTAAAGGCAGTTTGATAAGCAAGCAAATGTGACTACAACTCTGCACTTGGGGAAATGCACTTTGTACTTAGTAAAAATTTGCTGAATAGTAACCTAGAGAAGGTATGGGAGACTTCTGAAGAGATTTTCAAGGAGCCTACATGGATAGCACTGTATTGGCCCAATTGCTCGCATGTAAGTTGCAGGAGCTTTTGGCAAAGATTTCAAGGCAGCAGGCAGGTCAAGGATGGGTACTTGACAAAGTATCATCTTAAACAGTTGGGATTGGACTAAAGAAATCTCATATCCATGAAAGGGAGTGAAAATAGTTTTACTACAAGATAGAGTTATCTTCATTGTAATTGTTGAAAGAAAAAATGAGTGGTAATTTTCTGATTAATAAAAACACTCAAGACATTCCTATTTTTTCAAAGAAATCCAGATAGCAGAACAAGACTATAATCTTGAAATTTATTAGACTGTGCATTGGACACAGGACTCTATTCATACTTACTCCGTGCTTCAACTCCATATGCATCCTCTGCACGGCTACAGCCAAACTTACAGGAAACTGTCTGTGTAGGGTAGAGAACTCACTGGTTAGTTTTGTGTAAAGGCAAACTTCCCCCTAGAATTATGGAGACACATTTTTAAATACATACAAATCCTGTGGACATTTTGAATACATACAAATCCTGTGGAAATCATTACATTCATTCTGAAAAATAGCAGTACCACAAGCTTGCTCCAAAGAGCTTCCCACCATTTCACTGGGCACTGAATCAGGGTTTTCTTCCTTACACACTGTCCCTTTGTGGAAAACACAAATATGGGGCTACATTAAAGTCTGAAATAGACTTCAGTGACAACCATGAAGTTAGGAAGTAATGGTCTTTAACTTTTTAAAATGATATGTTCCACATGTTGAGTTTCACTCTTTTCCACTTCATGTATTTCCTATGAATGAGGCACATTCTTACAAATGTACTTCCAGTGCATTTTGAAAATAGTTGAAATTAGTAATTTGTAAGAGCAGCCATGCCTAATTCACACTTCCGTGTTAGTAGTTATTCCTTCTGGTATAGTCCTGTCTCCAAGCTGCAAACATAACAAATACCCCAGGGCAGTGAGTTCTCCACGCTCACATAATAAAAACAGAAAACTCCTAAGAGTTTTCAGTTTAGGTAGGAAACATAGACATAGTGTTACCCTACTTTATAGGTAGAGAACTTTTCCAGGTGGATCTCAGTAGCTTAAAAACTACATGTAAGATCCAGTCTCCTGGAAAGCAAAAACTTTTGAGAAGTGATGGTTTGAGCTTTTCTAGACAGGCATTTTATTTGGGCTCATTTTATACTGCAAGTTCATTTGTTCTACAATATCTCGATGTTTGCTTCATACAGCAGCTACCTTTCAAGTGATAATTAACCTTTAGATCATCCAGAAGCAATTCGTCATGTTAAGTGAGCAAATTTTCCAATTGCTCTTCCTGTGATTCTAGCATACACACTTCCGGCACCCCACAGAAACTGATAAGGCATGTTATTCCAGACAACACAGTTGCAGTTGAGACAGACTTAAGAACTTGCTGAGCAGTATACTCCTATATACATAATCTCACATCTAGACATTCAGTGCCAAGTGCAAGCACTTATAAAGCTTTTTCCAATGTTTTCATATTCAGAGAAATAAAATACTTCCAAGTCAATTATCATGACTTTTAGCAGGCAAAGATCCGGGTATTAGGAGATGTCAGTTATCAACTGCACACAGTCGCTTTTGTTTACAACCAAGATCTGTTTAGTTTGTACGGATAGTGTCCCCAGATTACATGCTGATTCATAGTGCCTTCTGCTTCATTTAAAGCAGACATTTCTGACCATTTGTTTTCTGTTGCATTTTTCTTTCTTCTTCTGATCTTTGTCTGAACCATAAATCAAATTTTTACTTGAGGTAAGAGGATTACTAAAGCTCCTAGCTTTAGAAATTTTGAGGGAAATTTGCCATCTGCTCTGCCTGAAAACAAGAAATCCTCATATATTCTCCATCAACCAGAACTGCCCCTGTATGAGCCAAATTCTGCTACCCTTTCTTGTGAATATTCCCACCGAATTCAGTGGCACTCCCTGGCTCCTAGGTGAGAGGTAATATCCAACAGGAGTAATACAAACAGATTTCAGCCCCAAGGTGTAGTCACAAGACAGAGCTGAGATGACACCAATGGAAATGTCACACTCTTACTCCCCCTCCTTTCCCCTGCAGACTGCAATGACCTGATCCTCTGCAAGGCAGTGGCCTGGTGCTCACCTGACCATGTGGGGAGTCAAGTCAGCCAGTCGATCCAGCGGAAAAATAATACCGCAGAAGCCCTTGCAGGATTAGTGAATTTAACTGGCATATTGTGTGGCCAGACAAGAAAAAACAATACAAAACCAAACCAACAACAATAAAAGAATCCCCACCCTAATTTTGTTTTTACACAAAACTAAGTTTGTTACTTCTTGGACTGTTCCTATGCTCCAAAACCATCATTTAGCATATTTGTAAACCTTTGCCATGGTCACAAATTTGCAGATAAAAAGCATTAAAAACATCAATCCTTTCAATCAAAGTTCCAGCTTGCCAATGGGTTTGTGTCCTTCTCGGGATTCCCTCAAACTCCTCCATCATCCACTTGAAGTGTGTTGCTCCCATCTGGGTACAACCCTCACACTGAGACCTCAACAGTCTGAAATACAATCCTGCAATCGCCTCAGCCCCATCCCATCCTACACCCTCTGTTCATCCTAAAAGGGCCCCAGAAAGACATCTCTTTAGCAGCCCTTTGTGGCTTCATACTTATCACTGTAGACACCAGTCCATTTGCAGCACAGACCAGGCACTCTTCATTTGAGATGTCCTTTGTAAAGGACAACACATTGTTCCTTACTGAATTGCATTTTACTTCATTAGCACTGTCTACTTAGCCAAGGGTGTGTTTTGTCCTCTAGCTCCCACTCCTTGTTTCCTCTTCTTGCCAGGCTGGTGTCATACCAGTCTTAATAAGCACTCTCTCTGGTTCATCTTTGATGGCATTAATGAAAAACTGGATAGAACAAGATTCCTGTAAGAGCCTAGAGCATAGTTTAGACAGATCTGTACTGCCTTCCATACTGGTGTGATTAGTCTGCTCTCTTTAAAGAAATATTCTTTGCTACACAGCAGTTTTTAATGCAAACCTCCTTAGCCACCATGCTGGAAAGAAAGGACTTGGGTACTTAATTCATTCTTCAGCTTTAGGGAGCACAAAACAATTAGACCTGGATTGATACGTTTGTGTATCTACGCTGTATTTCTTAGCACTATATGGACATAGTAATCACTGAAATAATGATTTTGTAAACTGATCTGATTGATTGATAGCATTTAACTTACCTCACATGCTCTGCTGTATGTCTTGTTCTGCCAAGAATCAGATTAATAAAATGTGAGATTAGCATAAATATAATCACAGAGTATTTAACACAGATAATATCAATTAATTAGAAGTTTCTTACAGTGAAAGTACACTACAAAACACTATCACTGGCAAATAATGAAAGCAGGAAAACTCACACTTGAAAATTCAGAAAGTCAACATTAAAATGATGCCAAGGATGAATGAGCTTCAGGTGTTCAAGAGGTCCAGAAAAAGAAGCAGTTTAAAAACTGCCATGGCAGTTGTCCCAGACCAATGTTAATTCTTATGCACCTGCTTTAGTAAAAGCAAGAAATCAATCTAGTAAAGACCATGTGTTTCGTTTACATCTGCATACAATTCTGAGACAGGCTTCAGTAGAGTAAGATCCTGAAAAGCACTAGTTCTTTCTCACTGCCTGAAAATCTAGAGGAGTGGTTGAGTTTAATGAACTGCAAAATGTCCCCACGTTTTGACAAACACAATGAAAACTTTTTGTATTACAGGTAACTCCCATAGCAAGAATTATTAGTTTCCCAAAAGATAATTTATAAACGTACTGAGAAAAAACACTAACATTACATCTTTTCATAGAAACACTGCTCTGGTTATGTTTTCCACATCTGCCATTGGATAAGGTACTTGATGGACTGGGGACAAGTGCTATAGAGCCAAGGCTAAGGCAATACTCACACATTTCAGCAGGCAATTGATTTGCACCGTTGCATTCCAAAACTGACATCCCTGTGTGCACTGCAAAGACAGATGATGGCTTTACAAAGGACACTGAAAGCACATTTTTAAAAAGAAGGCATATTCCAGCTCTAAGGGTGAGGACGATAGTTCAATTTCCAGCTGCAGTAAAACATTGTTTTACTGTCTCAAAACAAGACGAAGTCACTTAGCTCCTTCCTGCTCTGGTTCCTTAGCAACAAAACAGGCATTTACAGCACTTAAACTCTGCAACAAAAATATTAAATACACCAAAGATTATAGGTACTTAGACACTACAGTAAGGCAGTAATGTTGTATAGTACTCTTAATGTAAAATCAAATATAGAGCAGAAGAAAAAATAAATCATTCTTAGAGATCGGTTTGTGCAAAACAGTAGATATTTAACTACCTCTTCAGCTCTGTTAAAGACTTTGACACCCTCACGTATACTGAAATCAGTAAAAGGACTGCAGATACCCGAGCAGACTGTGACTATCACCTGGGGAGAGTGCTCAGCTTTACACAGGCCTTGGGAAAGGGCTGATGCACAGCTCCAGGGGCAGAGGGAGTCCTGCCTAAGAAAGTCCATGTTCAGTCTTGCTCTGGGAACAAGTCACCCAGCCAGGCATGATGTGTGTAGCCAGTGCTCCCTCTCTCCCAGCTTTATTTTACCACTTGTCCTCTGTGGAAAACTAACAGATACACAGTATGCAGCACAGCCAAGCACAGTGAAAAGCCATTCAACACAAGCCCCCTGCTCCGCAACAGGCAAGGCATTGGATTTAAACCCATGGTTTTCAAAGATGTAATAAATAGTATGTGGTTTGGATTTAACGTTGGACCTTCTTGTTTATTCTGTCCCATCCACTTCTTAATGGTCATGTACATCTTTCTTTTTAAAGAGAAGCTGGAATGGAACAACTTTGGAAGCAGGAGACTGATATTGAGCATGCAAAGCCTCATGACAAAAACAGTAAGGCTTGATAGCACTGAGCAAATATATCCAGTAACCTAAACTGGGAGTCAACCTTGATATGTATTGTCATGACAACACAGGCTTTTATGGTCCTAGCATCATAAATGACCCAGCCTCGCTAGATACCAGGTGCTGAGAGGCTGCTTCCCACTAATCTCTGTGGAAAATATTGACGACTGAATTCTCTACTGCTCTTCAAAGAATATCTATAACACCAGCTCGAATTGCATTTGAAACCTGAACTAGGAGAATATCAGCTAAAGTCCTCACAAGAATGCTGCTATGGAAAGCTCATGTTAAGCTAAAGAGCTCCCCACGATAGACAACCATTTGTAGTCCTACAGAATGCTAAATGTTCAACAATTGTCATTTGAAGTTCTCCCCCATCAAATCACTGAGAAAACAAAATATGCAACTGTACAAAGGTAGCTGACTAAAGCAGTTTTAATGATTCACATTTTGGAGGGAACACTAGTTTTGACAAATTTTCTCAAAAATGAGTCATTATGAACTTTGTAGATCACAAATGTGAACATGACTCACAGCAGAGATCCACACCCTTTACACATTTTCTTTAAACAAAGATAGTAACGTCTTTAATAATTTGAGCCAAATCTAAGCACACAACATAATGACTTATGCCAGACAAGCAACTGTGCACATTTACGTGAAATGTTTGACAATACAATCATTGTACCCATTTTATTCAAAGAGCAGTAACATAAAATGTCTGTAATTAACAAAGTAAACCATTACTCACAGCTCCAGTGACGTCACTGACACTGCAAAGGTTAGTAATTCCAAGTTCTCCTTCCTATAACAGAAATACATACATTTTTACAAAGAATCAAAACGTTTCTCTAAAATTCTTTGATTAAAATATATTGAAGCATTGGTTTCTTGTAAAACAAATTTTCTCTGACTAATGTTTCCTTATTTGAAGAAATTTATTGTTGACACACCAGTAGGTTCTCACTTGAGACTAATTTCAGAGTACCATCAAACAAAGCCATTGGCAGAACCAGCTAGTGTTTAATTATCTCAGGTAGGAATTTGGCTCTCATCTCATTCTGGTTCACTGAGTCTGTAACAAATGCTTCATAAATATGTTGGGCATAAATGACAATGCCAAGCAGCTTTGACCTTTTAGGAGAAGAAAGACCTTCCTTCAAACTGAATGCCTTTTGTCTGGCCTCCTTTAGAAGAGGTTTTACACAGCCATGTGGTGACCGCCCTTCCTCTCCTGCCAAAAATGCTCTTGAGCTAAGGTACCTATTTTTGCACATCACTCAAAGTGTGCAAAACCAGTCACCACCCGTGAAGTGCAAATGATTTGAGGATGTATCTAACAATCTTGGAGAAGCTGAATGTTAGGTCTTAAGTTTTGTCCTGCAAGAGGTAAGAGCATCCTTAATAAAACAACTCTCAGCAAGAAATTTTCAGCACTCTGGGCATACAGTGGCAATAGTGAGAATCAAAGATGTCACAAAGCAAATGTGAACACAATAAGTAGACTGGAGGCAAAAAAAAAAAAGATTTACAGCTCTCGGACTCCAAGATTATATTTTTCTCATCTAAATCCCTTACACAGTACGTTCACTGAACACAAATGCGATTTTCCTGTCTTTCAAAGCTGAGAGGAGGAACAACTTATTTCTTATTCTGAATTAATTTAAGCTTAAATCAAAGGATCCCCATTAAAGTTATCATCGCATGATAGGCTTCCATTAAGGAAGGTAATTAACTCTTTCACTGATGCAAGACTTAGAAACAGTTTTAAAGGAACTGTAAGAAAAATGTACAAAATAAAAAGGAGCAGGTGATAGACCTCTGCAGTAGGTTCCCACAGTTAGTTAGCCCTAAGGCACAAAATGTCCTTTTTACAGAGCAAAGGTACGTGATCTTTTAAACAACATCAACATTTCAGGCAAATAGAAGCAAGGAGGTAACTCCTGAAAGCTTCATGCAGAATTATTGTCTGGATTTGAGATGTTTTGCTTATCTTTGTTGAGCATCAGTAGAAGGAAAAATGATAAACTCCACTTGACTACTCAAAGGCACACTAACAAAGCACAAGATTAAGGATCCAACCACTTATTCTAATAGTTAAAGAAATATCCACAATTTAAAGCATAGATGCCTTAAGCAAGAAGCTGAAACTAGTTCAGGGTAATTCTGCAAGACACAGATTCCCAGAGAATTTCTTGCGAATTTAAAGTTTTCCTAGGTTTACATAAGAAAAGTCGTAGACTAGAAAGAAACTGATAAGTAAAGTGAATAAACTGAAAGAGCAAAGGTTTCTCTCCTTCACCCTCTAGGGTCTTTAGTATTTATAGTAATTTCAGGAGCTGTTGGAACATAAGTATATAAAGAAAGCAGAAAACAAAAAATGCATGCAATCTGATTAATGGGATTTTTTCCCTATCAGGTACCATAAACTCAAATGTTAAACATTAGTTCTCAAACTTTGCTTTTACTTAGACTTTTTTACTTACTTAGACTTACTTAGACTGCTTTTACTTACTACATTCTTTAAAGTAATTTTGAAAAAGCTGATACGTAATAGAAAATTCTTACAGTACTATCAATCCTCTATATTTCATAAGATTAAGTACAGTTTTTTCAAAACTTACCAGGTTACTTGTACATAAGTTTTGGCAATTTTTTGAGAAAGTACCGTACATTGCAGAAATCCATACACAGTAAAAAGCAGCAAGTCTGTTTAATGGGTGATCCCACAGGCAAGTATTCCTCATAACTTAAATTCATCTGGCAGTCTGATTCTTTCCTGGACTTGACCATACAAACTCCTTTTAGTCTAGATGACAGAGACGTGACTGTGAAATTTCTGCATTTCAGTTTACTAAATATTTTTAAAATCCTTGTTTACACTCTGTTCCTTCAACAAGTTCTCGGCTTCCTGGAGCACTCGTCTTGAAATTGCACAACATCTATTTCATAGTTTCTTATTAAACCACTGAAACAAAAGAGGTGACCAATGAAAGTCAGGATATCTCCTTACATAAATATCATTAACGTACAGAGGAAACTAAGTGCAAGGCGTTTAATCAGGTTCTCCAAGCAACACGGAAACAGGGAAGGAGACAGAGAAAACCATCCTAAGCTTCATTTCTGCTACAATTAAGCTATTTCTAAATATTTTTAAGTGGATACACCTAAAATTTTTGTTTGTAATGATGAACAACCTTGTTAGAACATTACAGTTCATATCAGCCAATGCAAAAATGTTAATCAATTCTCTATTTTAATGACCATTTCAAAGCGTTCCATTTCCACACCAAAATAGCACTCAAAACAGACCCCTATCTGCCATTCAATGCAATGTAGACACAAACTAACCAGAACTAATCTGCGAGGGGATCTCTATATGAGCAGGCACAATTGTACTAGTCATTTTGTGCCCACATCACAGAAGAAAATTGAAGCAGATGATTGATAGATAAATTCTGTATCTGATTTAAACAGAAATGAAGAGTCCTACCTAAAGTTGGAGACTCACATTAAAGAACTCAGTGAGAATCCAAGCTTAAGGTACATCCAGCTCCCTGTCTGTGGCACATGTGTTATACCACAGAGCAATCCACAGAGTCATTCTGTGAACGGCAATAGGAAACTGATCCCACTTATATATATATATAAACAGATACTATGTAAATTCTGTGCATGTGTACTATGCATTATAAATAAAATGTGCTATTTTATAAATAACATAACATTTCAATGATCACTTTAAGCTGACACATCCTGTCATTGCTGCTTAAAGAGGAGTCCCGCTTTCACACCACACCTAAATGCTCTTTCTCCTTCCCAAGCCTCACTCACTTGCTAAGCAAACACTCCTGCAGTCATGTGATAAACCAGGCTGAGAATCTGGTTAACACTAACCCAGCAACAACAGAAGTGAATCGGTTAGCATTCGCATGATGCCGTTTCCTCTCGTTCAGGCACAGCCCCATGTGCTGCTCTGCCCGTGCATGGTAGGTGAAAGGAGCTAAAAGCACCGAGACAGGAGCCAGGGACAAGCCGGGCTGGGGATAGCCGATGGATACTGCCAAGCACATGGCTCAAATGTGGTCAGAGGAAGGAAAGGCTTTGTTGAGCAGGCTCCTTCCTTTTCTTCCACTTGTCCTGGGAAGCATTTGGGGGTTTCCTTGTGCATTATCTCAGCCTCCTCATGACTGCTTGAGGGAACTCCTAGATGAGACTAAGGCTCATCTAAGGTGAGCTTAGATTTCAGCTACACGGGTGAGGGGGAGCTACTGCCCCATTTGCGTGTCTCTTCTCCACTCCAAAAGGATGCTGCCCTGCTCCAGCCCATCAGCAAAGCCACTCAAGAGGCACTTCCTTAGCTCCAGCCAAAACAAGCCAGTTTAGTCTGACTGCTTAAATAGTAGCTCTTTGCTAATCCAGCTCACCCTGGCTGAAGAAGCTTTGTCAAAACTCACACGAGCAGCAAAACTGAAGAGGAATCCAGTAACAGGCAGCTGTAGGCTGCAATTTCTTCCCGAGGCAGAGCACTTTGGGCTTTGGATAGATCCTTAGGCAATTTAGGACCCTCAGGATTTGGTCTCTAGGTCTGTATCAGTAAATTAAATGTACCCACTCCCACCCCCTAGCAGGTGGCATAGGGTAACTCAGATCCACACTTTAAAAATCACTCATACTCCAGAAGAGGATGGCCATAACTGAAACACCTATGGGGAATGGCTCCTAGCTTTTACTAACTCCCAAATCGTTCCTGGATATTATTTGGGCTAGTGCTAACACGGACCAAAACCAACCAGAGACAACTCTAACAGTTTAACATTTGATCTATGTGGTCACTCAGGATTAGGAATGCTGCCTGGCATGGCTTTAAATTACTAGTTTAGATGCAGCCCAGGTAAACAAATGTGTCTAAGTTCAACCTTAAAAAAAATTAATTGCATTTAATTATTCAGCACTGTTGGGCTTTGCTTTGTTTTTAGGAACCAATTTATTGTCTTGGGTCTTGTTTGGGGGTGTATAGGGAAGAGCAGTAGGAGGGGAGAAGAAGGAATCAAATTAAGATCTTGGCGAGGAATGTAATCAAGGTGCATCTGAAAGCCTGAAGAAATCAGCAGCCACGTAAAAACGCTGGCATTTGGCTTTTAGGGCAAGGAAATTTGGCTACTATCAAATGCATGTAACTAACCCTTTCTTTATAACTGAAATTATTTAAAATTACTGACGTTTATAGTTCTTGTGAGAGTTTGCATATACATATGTGTGTAGTACATGCATACCTCACACAAACGGGATCTAACCACTGCTGCAATACAGATAGTTAATAAAATAATAACATTGAAGACATTACGCAAAAGAACAACTCGTTTTACGATGGAGAGTTTTTTCTTAGACTTCCAACACTGTTTTCCACCAGGTGTCACTGTAACATTCCATAAACCAGGACCTTCGAAGAAAAAAAAAAAGCACCGAACTGTCTCCTTTCTTGTTTATGTTCCTTCTAATACATTGGCCAAACAAATACTAGCAGTCACCTGAGCCTTTGGATTTTTCACCTAAATTTCAAGAATTTTTCATGAAGTGGGTATTTATGGGATTTAGAAACTGAACTTTAAAAGGAGGGTTTGTAAAATCTGTAAATGTTGGGGTATGTGTTATTTTTAAGGGCATCTGTTCCATAAAACTGCATCCTGGCACAAAACTAGGGATCCAAACTCTGAAAGGTCATTTATAAACCTTGTCCTTGATATTATAGACCTACCTGCAGAATGTCATTTCCTTCATCCCAAAGATCAGCACAGGGAGAAAAAATTTGAGGATCTGCAAGGGAGAAGACTGTGAATGAGGAGAAAAATAACAGTGTAGTAAGCAACAGAGAAAAGCAGACTCTATTACAATTCCCTACCTGAACAACAGTATATATCAGAGCACCTGTGGATTAATTTTTAAACTTCTTTGAGAGCAATAGAAACATATACAAATGATCAGCCCTGATAGTAATGAATACGAGCTACTACATCTTGAGGAGGAAAATGCACATTATTCCTGCCAGCAAGGCAACAAACATCTTTGTACCTGGAATTATCATAATCCATAAAGACAAATCTTTCCTGTATGTGAGCATGCACATGTTTGTGCATATGTATGCATGAATGGTATCATATAAGCAGACTAATGATCTGAGATACACTGCTCCTATGCACTTACAGCAGAAGCCTGAAATTGTTGGCTCAGGGTAGGTTGGCTGCCTCCCCTAACATACACCCCAGTGCACAGACACAAGGTGTTACCCCTACAGTCAGAGGGATCAGTTGGAAAGCATCTCCTGGGCTGCCAAAGGTTATAACCCAACATGTTAACATAAGCTGATGCCATCTTCAGGTTATTTTCGTATTTCAGAGGAAAAGATGTCAAATTCCAGGGCAGCTCCCTGCTGACCCCGTCCGGGAGCCATATAATCACCCGTGCCCCAATGGCAGCAACCTCCATCAAAAAGGTAGGTCAAGCAGCTCAAGGTAATACTCACTCCAGCCATCTAATTTTAATCTGCTCCCACATGCGAATCAGGCACCTAAAATCTCACCAAATTAAACACTTCACCATGCGCTGCCATTTAAATACATCTGTACACGGTTTCACAAAACCACAGCATACAGCAGCAATTGGCAGGACCGCAAAAACAGAAAAGGGCATGCCTGAGGAGGCAAGGAGAGGGACACCCAAAGGCCCCAAAAGTCTATGTCTATTCTGGACTGCTTCTGTCCAGTTACTTAACACTAAAAATTCCTTGAATATAGACCACATTCATGAGTCCTGTCAGGGATGTTGGGGGAGGGAGGGGGGCGAGTCGGGAGAGGTGAGAAAGGAGAGACTAAATCCTGCAGCCAGCCTAGAGGGCAGAGCAATGAAAAGGAAAACCTGAGCTTCTACTTATCAGCTCCTAACCCCTTTGTCTGGTGGGGGTAGCCTTGAAAAGATATGCTGATGTGAAGCACTCACCAGTGGTGACAGATTTTCACTCTTTTCCAAAGATCAGATTATTCTCATTTTCCCTCCAGCAATGGGCCCTCATTAGCTTTTGAATTTCTCAGTGAAGTAACTGAACAAGGACTCTAAGGGCAAAAAGCTTCTCTCCCCTGCCCCTGCCTTCCTTCCCTTTTCATTTGTTAGTGCAATTGGTAAGGCAGCTGCAATAGCAGCCAGCCAGTCAGGGAGCGCTTTGCAAAAACAGAGGGAAGACCATACAAGAGAAACCTCCTGGAGTCTGGCTCAAGATTTATATCTATCTCTGCAGATTAGAGAAGTGGGGAGGGGGGTGAAGCAGACTGTTAAACTGGATCAAATTGGAAAGACAGTCATGCATGAGACAGATACTTAGCAAAACCAGTCAGGAGACAGGGATTTGTTTCTATTGATCTGCAGTAACGATGACTGGAGAAATGTCTCATTAAACGATGTACAATGATGGATTTCAGAGTAGCCAGATTTGAGCTGTGGAGATCAACAACAGCAAGAGATCTGAAAGCTAGGCCAGGATAAGAAAATACAAGGATAACAAGGATCTATAAATATGCTGCTAAAAACTTAAAATCTGAAAATAACCCCAAACTTTATCAGAGTTTAATAAACTATGTTTGTGTAATCATCCTATATTACATCAGGGAAGAAAGACAGCTAACACAAAGTGACAATAAAAACCCTACTGCGCTGCTTGTTGTATTGTTTTAAAGAGGAAAAGTTGGCAAGGTAGTTGTAAAGCTCTTCAGTGATTTGTTCTGTATTATCTATTACACATCTTCTGATAGTTACTAATCAAATGTGTGGTCTGAAATTTGAAGAAAACTAGATTTCAACGCACACAAGTAGCAGACAGGGCAACAGCGTAAGTGTAAAATGGTGTGATGCAGTAGATCTGAAGAGGACTGCGTGGAAAAGATTTTCCAAAGGTTTTTAGAGAGGAACAGAAGGAAAGAAGATTGCATACTGCAAGAGTGACTTATTGCTCTGAGCATTGTAGATCAGTGTATAAGAAGATATGAAGCCAAGATTAGAAGAAAATGACAAAAGGAGCAGAAGCAGTCACGCAGATTATATGATCTTTGTAGAAATCCTCAGAACAATCAGATGCTCAGCCTGCATAAACATGTCCCATAAAAGGCTTTACCTCTGCACCTCCTGGTTCCCATGGTATTCCAAAATACTGAAAATTTTATCTCCCAATAGTCTCATAAACACCTCATCCAGCAATCCAGAAGAGAGCCCATCTACGTGGAGCCTGTGACTGCCAGAGAAGCAACAGTACCAGCTGTGGGACACAGGAGTTAACAAGGGCTGGATTCAACTATTTCAATCACCTGCCTGTGCAAGTGTGGGGTTGGAGAGCTGTCTGCATGCACTGCTCATTAACCTTTTGGTAAATATCCAGAGTTTCAGCCCCTCTCCCCGAAAAGCTCCTGTCCCCCTCTCCTTGGCTGAGCAGTGCCCTTGGGTACTGGCATGGCCACTGGTTCACAGGAACAAGTAGTTCCCCTTCTTCTTACAAGCAAGAGCAAAGCTCCTTGTAATAGAAAAAAAAAGTAATAATAATAATAATTTTAAACAAGTTCTCTAAAATGTTTTCGAGCCTCCAACAGGCAAGCACAGGCTTCTTGCAAACAGCTGGAGATATGTCTGAACGCTCCTTGTTTGAGGGACAGGGAAATGTCCCTTGGGAAGACCACGGTTAGCTAGGACTACTGACATGGGAAATCCTGGGGATGGTAACCCAGCACATCATTTCCACCTGCATTAACAGGTGAAAAGATAAATGCTGTGGGAAAGCCAACATTCTGTCTCGACTCGCTAATGTGTGCCAACACGGCAGGCAGCCCAGCTGACTCTTAAAATTTTATCCTTTAAGGGTTTCAAAGCCCTTTGGAGCACCAACAGCTGCCATGATTTAAGATGTGGCCTTTCCTGGGAAGGCATTTGTCACGCCACTGGGCAGAGGGGCAGGCCTGAGCGTGCCTCCGCAGCCCCCAAATTCAGACCAAGGCCCGCTGAGAGGTGGCCAGCGCTGAGCCCCGTGACCGTACACCATCTGCCCAGCTCTGGGGATGCCTAGGGCTTGGTCCTGTTGCCTAAACACAGGTCGCTGGTGACACCTGCGCTGTTTTAGGGGGTCCCAGAGGTTCACCCAGGCCTGGCAGTGTGAGCACCACGTGCCTGGGAGGCTCCCTGGCCAGGGCCGGGCAGGCAGGGCCTGCCCCCCCTCAGCTGTGAGCAGGGAAGCCTGGGACATGGAGGCAGCCCCAGCCCCAGACACTGGGCACCTCCCTGGGGGCGAGGGTGGGCTGAGTACTGGCCAGGATGGGGCCCGTGGGTCAATGGGGCCTGCAGGTGGACAGGGCAGGGCTGTGGGAGCTGGAAACCGGCCCTGCTGTGGCATTGCTGGGACAGCGGCTGATGGTCCCAGGCTGTGGGCAGGGGGTGAGCCCCTTGGGGACATGCAGGGACAGCCAGGTTCCCCCCAGGGCCCAGGCAGGCAGGTGTCACCCCAGAGCAATGGAGACCCTGCCCTTCTGGACCAGCTGCTGGGGTCAGGGGGATCATCCAAGCATCTCAGAAGGCAGGAGGTGCCTCTGTGTAGGCTGCTGAACTGAGCCTGAGATCTCCACCGACCGCAGCAGCAGTCACCTGCATTTAAATGTATTGATTTAAAATTAATTACAATGCTTTAAAACAGGCTGAGTATTATCTGTCCCCAGCTGTGTGCGCTGCCCCTTGTGCTGGCCCTGACATGCTGTCCGACCCACAGCAAAGCGGTGGTTCAGGTGTCGAACCAGCTTTTCCTTTTCCTTGGCTGAGGAAGTTCCCCTCCTGAGGGTTTTCTTTACCAGGAACTCAGGCAGATGCCAGAGGAAGGAGTGGGGCAGGCACACCGAGCTACCCCTGAACACTAGCAGTAAGGGTGCACACTGAGGCTAAGAGGATTTACCGCTCTGTGAAAGAGAGCAGCCCCAACATTTTACACCCCCTTCCCCTCCCATCATGTTCCCAGACTTCAGTTTCCCTTGTCCTGTCCCAGCAGGGCAGTCCTTCCCCCTTGCACTAGCTCTGGTGCTTTCTGGATCCTCTACTGAGCTAATTCAGGTCCCCAACACAGCAGAAAGCCATTCACCTTGTTGTCAAGAAAGTGTTCTGCTGGCTCAGCAAGCTGAATTGGCTCAACACAACATCAGGTGAGCACCAGGAAGAGGGGAAGTAAGGCCAAGAAAGGGACCCTCTGACCCAGCTGGTTTGAACCTTCACTCTAACAGCTGCTATTGTTAACTATATTTAGGTCTGAGAACACATCATTGTCCCTTAATAGAAAGAAGCTTGAGGAGTGGGGGTCTGCTGCTCGTGATGTGTTTGAACGTGATCTTGCACAATAGAGCAGTGACCTCTCTCTACATTATGATAGTACAAATAATAAGAGTTAGCATTTAATTGTGAGCACATCTGGACTCCCAAAATATCTGCAAAACAATGACATGCTTAAGCTGTAATCACAAATACTACCTCAAGGTAAAGCAGGATAAGAGGGGAGAAGCATTAAACAAGGGATGTCATACTGGTTCATACGTTTATGCTCATAAGATTAAAGATATAAATTGGCTTATGAAAAGTATATTACTTTTTCAGTATTACTTATATGCACAAACAAAAGCACGTGCACACACCCTCCTCTTCTAATGCTGAAAGGAGTCAATGGAGCTCAAAGGAGAAAGGAATGCACTAGAAAATCTCTAGATCAAAACAGATGTAACAGAATCACTTGTTTTAAAACCACTGATACTCTAATAACTAATTCTGAAAAGATACATCGGTATTTTTTTCTTGTCTAGCAATGTTTGGGATATGGACTAAATTACACACCAAGAAAGTATATTCTGTGAAAAAGGCTAGCATGCCCTTTTGCAGAGACTGCAGAACAGACTATATCCTTCAACATCCCCAGACATTCATGCCCACAGTCCAGTGTGCTGGTGGATACCCATCCTAAAAGCGATTTAAGCAAAGGTCAAACAGATGAGGTGCAGGCATATGCTCTTTTCTGCTGCTCTGCAAGCTGCAAAAGCTGAGCAGAGCAGAGAGCTATGGGTACAGCAGTATCTTGAACCACCACAGCAAGATCCATCAGAACTTGAAAAGTAAGGGCCCCAAGGAGCACTCTGAGCTGCTGTCGGCACAGGCTTCTCTGGTAACATCAAGATGCTTTAGATTAGGCCCAAGAACTAAGCTGAAGGCAGAGACTCTCCGAAAGCATGACTAATGTTTCATTTGGTAGAGTTTCCGCATCCAGAAAGAGTGCCCAGGCACATACACCTTAATGACTGTACTTACAACTAAAAATAGTTTACTGCTTTTTTGCACACGCTTTTCAGATAAAGACAATACATATGAGAAGTTGTCTATGTGTTTATCTATAAGGCCAGTAAAAAAACCCCCGTAAATATTTCTCTTGTGTAGCAACAAGTTAGCCTTCACTTGGTAGAACAGATGTCTGCAAATGTTATCACTGTTTTCTGACTGAGATATCTCTGTTGTAATGTTTTGTTTCTTTTGCTTCAGTGTTTGCTATTTTATTACATGAATGTAATTCCACAGGTCAAAAAAAAAAAATCTCCAGGACACTAATGTAGAACAAGGAACATCAAGGAAAAACACAGGTTTCAAGACGCAAGACGCAAGGAAGTAAGTGAAGGTTCATGGTCTACCAAAGCAAGCCTCTGCAAACAGCAGAAACGAATGTGGGATGACCTACGTTTGCTCCAACAGTGATTTGTAACTGAGAGAAGGCTGAAGAGCAGCCGGGCTCCCTGCTTCCGCTTGTTTATAAGGGGTTGAGTTGGCAAATTGAGAAGTTGTAATTCACCACCTTGCCAGTGGTAGGAGTGGATAGTGTGACATGGGATATTTAATGATCATTTTTCATGGCTTTGCCTCTCTAGATCCCTAGTAATGAGGGCATATTAGTGGGAGTGTGGGAGCGGGACCAAATAATGCCATGAGAATAAATCAAAATTCATTCGGTCACTCTCTTTTCCAAGTAAAATCTACAAAGTCAGTCAGAAAACAGTTCAACGGTGCTGACATGAATCTTGATGATTGATTAATATAGCATACACATCTTTTTTGGAACAGTAGGTCAAATACCTAAAAAATGCATAAATGATACAGTATGCAAATGCAGACAGCAGAATCTCAACCTAAAAGATTATGGCAAACTCTGAAAAGGTGCTGAGTCCTCATAATTCCCGGAGGAGCAGGATGCTGCATGAGAAAGTCAGGAAGCTGCAGGGACTCGGTTCCTCTCCAGACACAAGACATACGTGCTTCCACGTAGCAAGGCTACACCAGGTAATTATTACCAGGGTTAGTTTTGCCCTGGTTTGAGCAGCCACCAGCACAGCCTCAGCTGTGGCTGACTGCACCAGCACCATGCTGACCGCTCCAGATTCAGGGGGTGCATCCTGCATCCTGTTGTGCCGCACTAAGCTGAGCCACCCCACGGCATCTCCTCTGTGAAGCTGCCTGTTTCTCTGGGCTGCTGGGTAGTGGGGATTGTTGCAGGGACTTTGGCCACGCACAGGTATTCTCTGCCAGCGTTGGTCGTGTCAGCTGAAGGTTTTGTTATTCCTAGCTGCTCAGCGCTGTTCATCCATCGGACGAATGTCTTCAGTTGAAGCCAGCTGGGTTCAGTCAAACCTGTTAAGCTGCTGTGGACAAACATGTATGAAATAGGCAAGAAAACACATCTACTGAAGAGCCTTTAGAGTGGGAACTCAACACACCCAGAAATGAAGATTAGGGAGCAGAGCTGCTCACCTGGTGCAAGCCTGGCCCTGGCCCTAACATCTGCCATTGGCACACATGAGCAGCCCGTGGGAGGTGAATTCCTGGGCTGAATTCACATAGGCAGTCAGCCCAACCCTGCCACCCTGCACAAAACCACCACGATGCTCAAGGGAAAGAGGGCAAATCACATCCAATTTTGGTGGACAAATGCCATACTGGATACAGAGCAAACAATTAAAATACAGGCTGAATTTAAGTCTAGGAGGTAGACCTAGCTAGGCCTCAATTGCCATGTATCACATTTCTAAAAAGGCATTTAGGACCAGTTGTGAACCCCACGGCCAAGAACAACAACCAATGTGCAGCTCTAGCATAACTAATACAGTATCTTTAACGAAAATAAGATAAGTAGACAGAAGGTTGCCAAAATTACTTACTTTGGGAAGGAATATTTCAGAAATGACACTGTCCACATAAACGTAACCTTAAGTGATAAAAATCCTCAGTTATTGATCATTTATTACGTTATGAGGAATGAATGTTTAAAACTGATTTAAGTGTTCACCAACCTGCTATGTTTACTTTCTGTTACCCAGTTATCTTTGACAACGAACTTAAGGTAGGCTCTAAATTTTTTTATTTCATACACAGGCATGATAATACGTTGAATATTGTAATTAAAACATGAGAAACTATTCAAACTCAAGCCCATATTTTTTTGAAATTATTTTTTAAAAGGCACAAAGGTCTTTACAAAGACAGATGACACTTGATCAGTTTTTTACATTTAATAAATAGCCTGGCCTTAAAAGCAATTGACAGTGAACCCTTAAACTATATATACAGTTGTAATCCACAGCTGTGATGGTTATGAATTGCAAGAATTTGACCTTGTAATTCTCACTGGTGTAATGCCCCAATGCCACGTGGAAAAGTTGCACAAGAAGCTTTTTCTCCGCACATAATGATTATTGCAGATTTATGAGCCATGCTTCCACTATGCATAACTGGCTTACATCTGTGAAGCTCCCAGGGAGTGCAAACTTCCATAGGGTCCCGAGTGAGCACAGGGAGCAGGGAGGGAGCACAGTCCCACACATAGCTAATTACTAAATTAACAAGCATGATTCCCATCCCTCTCTCTTCAAAGAAATCAACTGAAGGGAAAAAAAGGCCATCTCTGGACTCACTTTTCAACCCCTGAGGCTTACTGCCTGAGTTCACATCACACCCTGCAAGAAAATTGCAACATAGCATGAACACTTGAAATTTGGAAGCAGGGCTAGATCTGGTGTAAACTCGATGATTTCTGTTAAATCAGGCAGTCACTCAGCTCACACTTGTATTTGTTTTCAGGTCTCTAAACTCTTACACATATAGCCTGGGGTGTAGTGATCAATAAAACAGTGTATAAAGTGCCCCCTCTAGTATACATAAGTGCCACACTCACTATATTAGAATTGGGTAAACTCTGCTTACTTGCATTCACCTTCCATTACTCCACACTTTTTTGGTAAGAATATAACTAGACCGATGCTATTAAAAAGGCATGTGATTCAAATAGGTTATTCCTGGTTATTCCTGGAAGTGACCATGGGATTGCTTCATATTTTGCACAAGTAATTTCTTACCTCCTACTTGGATGCAGCCTCATAAACATGAGTAAATGATTAAGACTACTTGTTTGTCATGGAAAAAAATGCAGACTACGCAAATTCAGCTGCGGACTCCCCCTCAAAAAAACCCAAAACATGATACAGTTAAAAATTACATACTACCTATGTATTAAGGAAAAAAAAGTTGTCATTTTTTAAACGTATGAGGGCTAATACCTTACAGAAACAGGAAAACTCTTTAAAACACCTATAAAAAGCAATGAGGTCTTTGTCGCTGACAAATTGATCAAGGATGCTGCCAACTAGTAAGTTATAAAGTAGTAGGCTCTGTTTTGACAAAGAGTATCATGAATCTCTAGATCATAATATTTTTCAAGGCAACCCTAAAACAATACGTTTAAATGAAAAGGAACATTCTGCCCCGTATTTATTGACAGAATTTAAGACATCAGCATGGCACGTCTGGTTGATTATCTTCAAAATCTGGCTGATTAGAAACTTTGTTTCATTTTGCTTGAAAATAAGATGAATTATGACCCAGGACTACCAAGTAGCTGTGGGAAACTGCACAATATCTGGCAGTGGGACAAATGAATAGTCTCCAGCTTGATCTCATAATTACATCATAATAGGTGACATGATTGGATAGGTTACAGTAATTAAAGTGATGAAAAGTGCGCATTCATCCCGTATACGGCTCTCGTTAGAGTTACACCCCATTGCTGCTGCTGTAGCGAATGAGGCTGCATGTCCTCCTCAGCATCCAGTTATCCCATGGGCAATCTGTGCCAGCAATGGTAAGCGCCCTGCTGCCACTCCCGCCTGGAAGAGACCTGTGGTTCTCTGGTGCTGAAAAGGAAAGACAAAAGTCTTGAAGCCTGCTGGAGTTTTGTTTTCTCTTCCAGAGATTACTACCCAAATTTATTGCTTGCAATTTCTTCTTCTGTGTTCTTAAGGTCTAAGAATATTTATGGTCTCTCTCCCCTGGGGATTTTTGCTACCAGTGTAATTGCATAATGCCGGTATTATGGTTCCAGCTCATCCATACAGGTGTGGGCAGTGACCTGTGCCAGTACAAGTTAAGCTGTTCCTTCTATCTGAAGTTTTTTTTCTATCTGATTTTTGCTTTGTGTTCCCCTCAAAATAATGAAGCACTTAGTCATTATATCCTCTTAGTTACTTGCTCAGAATTACTTGAAAAGTGGCAATGTTATTTTACTAACTCCTTCACTCCTGTGCATTTTCACACCTGGAGGGGGATGCTTATAGCAAGCAAGGATGGAAGTTGCTAATGTGAGTCTCACCAGAACCAAGGCTGGTTCTGACAAGGAGAGCCCAGTCCCGCAGTCCGCTACACATGGAGAAGACCTTTTCTGCAGCAGTAGTTAGGTGAATACCCTGCAGCCCAGAGGAGTCCTGGAGGTCAGTCCATCTCCAGCTGCCCTGACAGGATGCGGACCTTTAATAGAAGATGGTGTTACACAGACTGAAATGTCTTTACTGCTTTGTGGGCATGGCCTCAGACTTCCAACAATACAAACACAGCACAGTATACTGTGTCCATTAAATACTCTACATATACAGAGTAATTCAGGTGTGTCTCAAGAAACTTCCTAGACGTTCAAAACCATGACGCAATCTTGCAGCAGCACTGACTTTGCTGTAGCCTAACCGTTTTTAACAAGGAGGGCTCCTCACATATCATGTACAAACATTGAACCACATCTCCGGCTTCTACTTCATATGTTTAATTTTCTGATTTTTTATACAACCACCACATACACTTCTGACAGAACACAGTACCTGAATACGCAGAGATCAGCAACCAGACCATTTTATTCTCAGCTTTATCCTGTAAATCCATTACACTATTTGCTTTGCACCAATGAAAATGCAAAACCTGGCCCATGTATAAGGACCATTAAAAGACCTCTCAATTTCAGCCATCCTTCTGCTAAATGATGAGATTAACATACCTCTCAATGTCTAGAATTGTTCTTACGCTTTGTGATTTGTCATCTCGGGTCCTCTCCACTTCATTGTGCCTTACAATTCCTCCCCCTTCTACATGGTCAGCAAAGAAAGTGCTTACAGCTTCTGAAGAACAGGAACTTTCCTGTGAGCCACTCAAAAGCAAGGCTGCTCCAATAAGATGAAACTTAAACCTCTTTGTATAAATTAGGTTTTTGGCTTTTTTTTTTCTCCCCTAGAACAAATGTACTAAACAAGATGCTGTTGAAAGAAAGTACGTATAGTCTCAAGCTTGCAAGATAAGCTTAGCTAAACTCTTCAATGTGTTTTTCTTTCCTCCTCTGCCCCTTCCCCCAGACAAAATACCAGCTTAACATCACACAAGGCATGCAAGGACTCATTAGATGCTTTAGGTCTGCTTAGAAGCAGCTCTTTCAGTGTGTTACATACAAGTATGTAAAAGTATATAATAAGTATAGGTAAGAAGGTAAATCCGTGAAGCTACGGGCTGTACAAGTCTATAAATGAAACCTGAGTATGTCCCCGCCATACTGATCAGCCACCTTCTAAAATGTTTGAGCTGATTTTGTCCTGAAGTCCTGTCTTGCTGAGACACNCCCCAGACAAAATACCAGCTTAACATCACACAAGGCATGCAAGGACTCATTAGATGCTTTAGGTCTGCTTAGAAGCAGCTCTTTCAGTGTGTTACATACAAGTATGTAAAAGTATATAATAAGTATAGGTAAGAAGGTAAATCCGTGAAGCTACGGGCTGTACAAGTCTATAAATGAAACCTGAGTATGTCCCCGCCATACTGATCAGCCACCTTCTAAAGTGTTTTGAGCTGATTTTGTCGTGAAGTCCTGTCTTGCTGAGACATGCGTGGAGTAAAAACATGATTTCTCATTTGCAGATGGCTGCACAGTAAAGGTATCCGTATAATGAATACTAGATGAGATGATACATTATCTAGTTGTAGGTGACTCAGTTAATACGATTTGCATTAAACACACAAAATACTCCTAGCTGGTACGCTTGGAAAACTAACTGTAAAGGAAGGGCACATGCTCATGTTAAAAGTACCCTGTCTACATCCTTGGGTGAATCCTGCCTCTTCCAAATTAAGTCAGTGTTAGTGACAGAAATCAGCTGCATTAAGCTGTCAGAAGTTGTCTGCCAGGGAGTTTTCCTGTTGGGAAGCCCCCATTGTGTGACATCCCCACAAGTTATTAGTCAGGCTCGATGTATGCCTTCTTTCTGAATTAATCTTTTGCCTTGACTCAAAGGCTTTGCTTTTAAAACTGTATTTATTCAAAAGCTGGTTGTAATTCTCCTCCTTACAAAGGGAAGTTTGGAAAAGTACATATGAACAAATGCAGCAATGTGACAGGGGTTACGCAAGTCCTTGAATAACAGCTTTGAGAGCTATAGACTACTTCATTCATTTTAATGATTATTTAATCTTGGATGCTGATAGTAAGTTCCTTGCCTACAGCACACTGAAAACTGACAGGGAGAGGGCATGATAAAGTAATGTGAATTTAATAGCAAAATAAATAATAGAGAAGCTACTGCACTGATCGAGTTATTCATTACCTTACTGAAGTCAACCAGAAACCCATGCTTCCAACAGCTTCTGGAAGAGGTGAAGTTTCCACCTGAACATTATAGACTTCCGCAACTGAAAACGCGTGGCCTTGGACAAGCAACCAGCTCCTGCTGAGCCCAAGGTGGTGAGAAGATTGAGAAGGCAACCTACCTGTGCAGTAAACTCCTTCACCAGTTGCGAAAGGAAAACAAATACCACTCCCAGATATTTTACAGCCCTGGTCTCAAGGGCATGACTTATCATTTTACTACAAATCGGTGGAAGAAAAATAACTGCAAAGGGAATTATTCTCTAGCTATCTGTCCCAGAGGGCATGGCCAAGCCTCCAACGCCCAGGAGGAGAAAGTTTTCTTTCCTGGTGTCTGCCAACCCATCTTCCTTGTCCTTGTGAGCCTCGTAAAGGTGTGTGGCAGGCAAAAACTCTTTTGGCCTTCCAAGGCTGCTAACATGCCTGTACCAACTACCAGCCACCCAAGTTCTGCTGAGGGCTCAGCACTAGCAACATTACCTGCTAGCACCACGGCAGAAGTTTTTGCATATTAAATTGGCCAAGATCAGCAGACTCAGTTTATTGCAGCACTGCCTCCATAGAGTCACTTGGGATTGACTTGCAGGACCTTTCTGCCTATATTTATCATGACCCTTAACAAACACAACTAAAACCCGGCCCTATTATCAAAGAATATATTCTAGATCTCAGTTGATGGAATGCAAATCAGTACAATTGCTTTTCAGCAACTGCAACCCTTTCACAAGTGATACACGTTGGGTTTCATTTGTGGGTTTTGAACCAGTATTTGGGATTGGAGAAGCTGTTTTCTATGATCATGGTATTTTTACCAGTTCTGTGTTCTTTTTAAGTCCAGTCTTGAGGCTGTTGTGGAGCTTGACTTTCCCACCCCTTCCCCTCCATAATCACCCTCATTTGGATGGATTTGTTCCTGACAATCTGTGAGACAAATTGCCTACCACAACCTCCTTCAGCCAGAATGATGCTGGCATTCACTGTCGAGGCCCAGCAAGGATTAGTCTGACTGCTAAACTGTCGTGGTAACGAACGCTCTGCCTTACACCATGTCTAATGTTTAAGTCTAGATTTCAAACTCTCCGTTGCAAAGAAGGAGTAAGTCTCAACTACTAAAAACCTGTGTTAAACACATATACCAAGAGTGCAACGTACTGGGAACATGGCAAAAAATACACCTGACCACATACGGNCTGCTAAACTGTCGTGGTAACGAACGCTCTGCCTTACACCATGTCTAATGTTTAAGTCTAGATTTCAAACTCTCCGTTGCAAAGAAGGGGTAAGTCTCAACTACTAAAAACCTGTGTTAAACACATATACCAAGAGTGCAACGTACTGGGAACATGGCAAAAAATATACCTGACCACATACGGTGTCTGAAAAGTTAAAAGCCAGACCTTAACGCTTACATAACAAGAGGAATAAAGCTTTACTAAACTTGACTTTTTATAAAATACTATAAAATCTAACAATTATCAGTTGTCTCTAGAACACGGAAGTTAATCACGTACTTCAGTTTAACAGAGCAGCGCAGTATTCCGGACCTGCCAGCGGTGTGAATCTACCCACCTCGTAGCAACCCATCCCCAAAAACGCTCTACAGAGTCAGACAGCCCGCTCTGCATTCTCCGGCATACTTTTAAAAGGCCAACGGCTGGGGCCTGCTTAATGTGCGAGTATCCTGCGGCTGCTGGCACTGCAGCCGTTTCCTTACCACGCACCTGCGTCCCGCTCTGTCCCAGAGGTCTTCTCCAGAGCTGGGCAGCTGAGGCCATCCCACCCGGAGAGCTGCCCACAGCACCCTCTAAAAAAATCCGTAATTAATCAGCGTAGAACTGTGATGCACAAAAGCTCGCAGGTGTTAAACGCGCGTTTTGCGCCCCCCGCGCGGAGATGCCACCCCAGGAGCAGGTTACAGGGGCGGGAAGCCCCCGCACGACCCCAGCTCCGCTGCAGGGGCCGGGCGCTCCCGTTCGCCCCCTCCGGCTGCGCGCCCGCCGGCGCCACGCGCGTCCGCCCTCGCGCAGGCACCCCGCGGTCCCCGCGCACCCCTTCTCGCCGCCTGGGAACGAGCCTGCAAACGGCAAAATAATCCCGTTTGCTTAAAAATACGTGCGTGTGCGCGTGCGTGCGTGTGTGTGTATACAATGCATATACACGGCCTGCGAACTTCGGGTGGGCTCGCAGGCGGTGCTCGGGGTTGCGCGGCTTCGGGGTAACCTCCCGGCCAGCAGCGCAGCGGGGAGTCCCGCAACCGTGCGGAGCCCCCCGGCACCTGTGCAGCACCCCCAGGGCAGCGGTGGGGAGCGGGGCGGAGGGGCGCGGAGCTGAGGGGGCCGAGCCAGCCCCTCGGTCCGCGGCGGGAGGAGGAGACACCCCGCGCTGCAGCCCAATGGGAATCGTGGCGCTTCCCTTTCTGCCGTTTCCTTTCTCCACCCCCAGCCCCGGGCTGGGGAGGCGGGAGCCGGCAGCGCTGCAGCCCGGGCATCGGCCGGAGCCAGCCCCGCACGGCCCCTTCTCCGCCTCCGCAGAAACACCTGCGGGGGGGAGGGATGCCGGGGAGCGGCCGCCCCCCTCCGCGGGAGCGCGGGCTGGCCCCCGAGCCGCCCCGGCGAGGAGGAGGAAGAGGAGAGGAAGAGAAAGGAGCAGGAGGGAAGCGGGGAAGTTGTGCCTTGCCCGCCCCGCCGAGAGCCGGAGCCATGGGCCCCGCCGGGGGGGCGCGGGCCGCCCCCTCGCTGCTGCTCTCGCTGCTGCTCGGAGCCTCGGCCCCGCTCTGGCTGCGGGCGGAGAAGCTGGGTGAGTCCGGGGGCCGGCGGCGAGGGGGCCCGCCCGGCGCTGGGGGCGAGCGGCGGCGTGCGGGGGGGAGGTCCTCGCCGTCCTCGCCTCGGCGCTCCGCGGGAGCGCAGCCTGAGCTGCTCTGAGGGCCGGGGGTGGTTGACCTGGTTAATCCTCGCCGGGTTTATCCCCGTGTCTGAGTAGCTGCGAGATTAAAGCCGTAACCGGCCTCGTGGTAAATGTATACTACGGCTTTCTTAATCTTTCGTTAATTAGGGTGGCCTGGGTTTTTAAAGAGTCAAGTAAGTGGGGAAAAAGTCTCCGGCAAGTTGCAGGCGGGCGACGGGGAGTGGCTCCGGCGGTGCCCGCTGCCACCGGGGCGCCCGGCTCCGGCCGCGCCTCACCAGCCCCGGCGGGAGCCCCGGGCCACCCCTCGGCCACCGGCAGCACCTCCCCTGCTCCGGCCGGGGCCGGGCTCGGGGCTGGCAGCCCCTGTCCCACAGCTGCGTGCGGGCAGGTCTGCTCGGCCACTGCCCCGCTGAGAAAGGGAAATGCCCTCACTCGTGCCGGGACAAAGTTTCGTAGGACTCGTAAGGGGATCTTGCAAGCACTTTTGTGATGATGCAGTTTGCTAAAATGAGGGCCCGGCTACTGTTCTCTTTAGCCTGTGCTTTTATGCAGCTCACAGTTAAGCTTCCTGTGTAAATTACGAGTACGGCTGACTTCGCCTGCTGCGGAGTTGCAACCTTATGGCCGTGGCATTGCACGGCCCGATGCATCCATCTTAGAGTTTGCTGACGGCTACTGGTGAAATAGTTAACGCTGGAAATTAAGCATTGTAATGAGCCTGACAAGGCGTTCAGATAAATTAATAGTNCAGCTCACAGTTAAGCTTCCTGTGTAAATTACGAGTACGGCTGACTTCGCCTGCTGCGGAGTTGCAACCTTATGGCCGTGGCATTGCACGGCCCGATGCATCCATCTTAGAGTTTGCTGACGGCTACTGGTGAAATAGTTAACGCTGGAAATTAAGCATTGTAATGAGCCTGACAAGGCGTTCAGACAAATTAATAGTCCCCCTATTAATGTTCCAACTTAGCTGCAAATTCCAGAACCCAGTGCTGTGCATCAGCATTGCATCCAGGCAGTGCTACAAAGTGCTTTGTTTGGCTGGTTGGTACCTGTTTTTCCCATAACTTCCTATTACCGAAGAATTCTGATACAGATCTCCACAGAAGGGAGAATTTGGTAGGAGTTGTGTTGCCTTTCCGCTTGCCAGCTTCGTGCCAGCTTTGCTGCTCGGTCTTTGGTATATTTCCCTGTTTTGAGACTCCAACTTGATATGCTCCAGGAAACAGATGTAGCAAAGAAAAGATGTTCCCTCAATCCCCTCTTTTCATCAGTGTTTTGGGTTTTGCTTGTTTGTTTATTTCCTCTTTCACCAATGTTTTCCTGTCATGTGATGACATCAAGGAGAAAGTCATTTGAAGAGCCAGTTAGAAATAGTTGTTTGCCGGGATTTCTGGGGGTTTTAGTGCATACAGTGACACTAAGCAGTAGGTATGAATCCTATACCTCGCCTGTCTTCTCAAATTAATTGGTAAAGGCACTTGTGTTGTATTTGTGTTCAGAATGTCTCTACTGTCAAACCAACAGCATGGAAACACAAATTAATATTTCATCTGGTTCTCTTTGGACCAAACTCAAATTTAGTAGTCTGTCCAGTATCTAGAAAGCAGAAGAGGTTTTCACCTCTTGTCTTTCCTTTCTCCTCAGGGGGCAGTTGTTCTATTTGTTTGTTTATCGATATTACCCTATGAATTAGGGGCTAAGTGTCCTAAAGTCACACCAGTGGGGAAAGCGGATAAGGATAAGTGGGTACCAACTGCAGGCTTCTTGCCTTAATTTAAAAGTGGTAATGGAGTACAAGAAGTGGCAGAGTGAATCAGGCTGGCGTTTCAGCTAATTCTGTATCTTGTCACCACTGGTGTCTCCCATCAGCTGGTTCGAAGAATGATGCGCTTGTTTAAGTATATTGATTTAAAAGTGAGTGGTTTTAAAAATAAAGTAGTACATTTTTCTGGCTTCTTGTGAGCTGGCTGTGCCACATGGCTTTTTTCACAACCGGCTCACCTTCCCATTCTGTTTTTTCTGAGGGATGCTACAGAACAAGGATGAAGCTGCTGTTATAGCTTCTGTTCCCTTACTTAAGTTTTAAATTCAGGAAAGGCCTCTTTTTTCACTGTGACTTGGTCGCTTCATAGCACGGCTCGTAACAGAGCATGAATGTGCAGAGCCCACGTGTCAGCTCTTTTTCTGCTCTTGAAAATACCCTAAACGTGTGCTGTCCAAGGGCATCCACGAAACATGGAATTTTGTTGTTCATAGAATGATGATGGGAGAGGTGTTTAGGGAACTGATTTTAATTAAAACATATTTATAAGCTTCATAGGTTTCACCTGGGGACAAATAGCACATCTATGACTGTGCATGAGTAATGAGTAGCTTTGGGATTTATAATAAAAGGTTCTTCTTTTCCCTTTTCATTCTGCGGTACGCAGATCTTAACTTCTCTTGTGGTTTCAGTTGCCAGTTCTTTGCTCATAACTACAAAATACACCTTGTTCCCTGCCTGCCAACCTCACGCAGATATGCCTCACTTGGTATCCCTTCTCAGAATCTCCTTCCAGCGGTTTGAACCTAAGGCAGAAGGGAGGCAAACCTGAACATATTATCTTTGCCTTTCATCGTTCTCTGGTTTTTCTTCTGGTCTCATTGAGCAAGACCTTGAACCATGTAATTGTGGGCAGCAGATGTCTAAATGAGAACTGAATCTGAGTCTGTCTTCTCTGAGTTTTGAGTCTTCTATTACATTTCTGGTCAGTAGGACTTAAACAACCAACCCTCAGGTCAGTTTTATAGGAAGACGTATGATGAATGGGGATTTTACTCTATTGAGAACAAGGTTTAAGCCGTTGCTCTTGCTGTAACTCGTTTATTTTCACTTCGAATAAAGTGCAGCAATGAAACCGGTTCATGTGGGATTTGCACATCAGCAGCCACACATGAACTTTGCTTGCAGTATTTCTGTGTCTGTTGACAGTTGAGCCCAATGCCCGGTTGGAAGAATTGATGGGCAGTAGACTTTTAAACATTTTGAGGTAAGGCTGTTATTTAATGTGACAACAGCATGTGCAGTAATTATGAGAGATTATGCCTGTTCTCGGGGGCTTGTGCAAAACCCGTACCGAAGGATATTGGTGTGATCATGCTAATCCACTTTGCGTGCTCGTTTCCAGCAGTTTGAATTGCAGATAGAGATGAATCTCTATCCCACGTT
>VZSC01006588.1:327889-345408 GCA_013398225.1 Steatornis caripensis | reverse complement strand
CCCCCTTCCCCTTCCCCCCCCCCCCTTTATATTCAGTTTCTGAATGTAAGTGATTGGTAAATTTTCAGCTTGTTTGCGTTTTGTCCTTATGTCTGCTTCTTTCCTTGGCTCCCTCTTTCTTGCCTTGTGGATGCTGACTAGAATTGTTAAAGAGGGAGGCAACAGTTTTCCGGTTGCTGTTCGTAAGCAATGCGTGTACCCACCACATGAAAACTGCAATGTTTTCAGTCGCACAGACTGCTATAAATAGCTCTGAGCCCTTTATACGTACTTCTCCTTAGGTTATCAGGGGACATACTTCAAACAAAATCAGAGACAGGGAGGCCACTGGGAGTCTCACAGACAAAGGAGGGAGAAGAAGATGCCTTGGGAAAGTTGTTACCTGCACATGCATGTAATGTGGCCGTTACATGTGTGTGCATATGTTGAATCATATTTCATGCAAACTATTTGTTGATTTGCATGTGCAAAACCACATCCCTTTACATTTATCAAAACTGTGTCACCTTTAGTCCACTTGAGCTATGTGTGTGGCACGGTAAAAACCAGTTTGAAAAACATCAGCTTTGAGGATGCTTATGCTGCTGTATAGAGACGCCTAGGTACCTTCTCAAAGCCGTTTTAGTTACCAGGAGAAGTAGAGTTTTGAAAGCCTATCTGAGCTAATGCACCATGCCAAGAAGCGTGGTCCTGAGTGGTGGTGGGCACTGAAGCCCTCAGCATAGACATCGCTGTAGTTTGGGGGCCACTGTATCGTATCAGATGCTCTCCTGTGGCATCTACTCATCAACACATGGATTTGCACCATCTGCTAAGAATAAAACAAGCCAGACAAAGTCAAAATAAAATCCATCCAACTGGGTTCAGTGGAATGGCATTGGATCCCAACTATCTGCAGTAAAAAATGTTAATAGCAATGCGTAAGAATGAGCACACTACTTCCCCAAAAGATTTAATTAGTGTTACTGCTGGGAGTAGGAAACTTCAAACTGGGACAATCTAATAGTGATGTTGAAGTAAAAAAGGATAGTGGTTTGACTAGTTGTAAGAGTATACAGCTATCTTAATTTTTGCTTTCAGAACAAATTATGAACTAATTAAATTTATTTTTGTCCATGAAAATTGTGTGAGTGCTAAAGCCACATTTTTGAGGTTGGCTGGATGCTTACACAGAGAAAGGCTGCCAGTAGTTATGGTTAGGATTCTTGATCCTGTATAATTAAGCCTAGGAGCTGAGAGTGTTATGAGGAGGAAATACTTTGGTCTTTCATTCACTCTCTCCCTGGCTCTTCTTTCAACAGAACCAGGACCTGCATCTTGGGAGTCATCTTCCAAGATGTGAATGCTTAGTTTGGTGGTGGTGGTGGTACTTTTTCATCCTCCCTGAGCAGGGTTTCCAGTCCCAGTGCATCCTTACTCCATTCCCCTGATGGGACGGGGTTGCTGTCTGGCGGCAGCAGCTCCCTGCATGGCAACTCCATGCTGTTCCTCTGCATAGGCAGAGAGAAGGATGAGCGGCGCCCAGGTGGTGCTGTCTTTGCCTATCTCCAAAGAGCTTCAGTAAAGGTGTTTTCAAGTGCTGTGAAGAGGGATAGGAGAATAAATGGGAAAGGCAGGGCAGGGCTAGAAACCCAGACCCTAGGTCTCCTACAAGACTGGGATCGTCATTTTGATATTTAGTATCACATATTTAGGCTCAAGCTGCTACTGTAATTCCAATAGCGTTAATGAGGCATTTAGTAAGGCTCTAAAAGGTCTCTTCCCTCAGCTGCTGCAGAAACCTTGTTTCTATCACAGTTTTAATCTGTGGTGTTCAAGTCTCTGGCACTTCTACCACAGCTTGTTCAGTGATACTGGATTTCAGTCTAAGGCTTTGACTTTAAAGTTGAAGTCACGTTGATGTCATCTTCCAGATGTTCATGTCTGCTGAATAAAAATTGTGTTTATTTGTTTTATTGCAAATTACAAAAACACATGGGGAATTCTGGATACGATCCCTCATGCTATACAAAGACCCGTGTGTCCTGTCAGAAATCAAACAAAACTTTTCTTCATGGTGTAGTAGGAGAGACCTCAAAACACTGGAAATGTAGGTGGATTTCTTCACCCATCTGAACAGAATGGCTTTGTTATCTGCCTGAGCCTTGTTGTTGCAGCTGTGGTAACTACACAGAATGGAGACATGCAGCTTCTGCCCGAAACTATTTGTGTTTTCCCCTAGTGCCACACCGGTTGTGTGTTGGTGGGTTGCTTTGAATTAATAGCCAGCTATGCTTTGTTTGTAAAATGAGCTTGTAACAAAAAAGAAGTCCATTTTGTCCTCCAGGTATGAAAAAATATATTTTAACCCCTAAAATAAATTAAAGGATCCTGTGGTCCCCCTCTGCTGGGAGGCTTTGGCGGCAAGGTCCGTGGCCAATGCTGGAGCTTTTGCCCTCCCTGTTGCCCCAGCCTGCTCCCAAAGCTAGGGGTTTGTATTATCCCATGTTTCTTGTGTCAGCACAGTACAGAGGAGTTGAAGTTGAAATGCGTGGGAGTCGCAGAGCTGAAGGCTTTAAAACAGAATTTCAGTAGGTAAGCTGTAATATGAAGTATTGTGCAACGTGCGATGACTGCTTAGGTGGTCATAAGTGTTAACGTTTTCAAACCCAAGGAGTCGGCACTTGCTCATCTATTAGTATTTTGTCGCAGACAGAAGAGGCATAGTTAAACTCTTGGTGCTTGAAACAAATATCTGAGAACATACTGATTTTCAACAAGTGCTGATGCTTGTGTCTTGAAAATGAATCTCCCGGGTTTTTTAGATGAAATTCAGTCCCTGTCTTCTTTAGGAGGAAAGCAAAATAATATTGTATCAAAATAAATTGAGCACTATAAAACTGAGATATTCACTCTTGAGATGAGTGAAAAACTGTTCAGACCTTTCTGCTGTACCTTGTTTCAAAACTTGAGAACATGGTTGTTTGATACTACTGCTAATCAAAAAATCCAGTCAAACAAAATGAAATTATGGAGTTTCAGTATAAGTGGTGTACACAGGGAGGCATAAAACATTCTCTTCTGTACTGTTTTTCACATCCATTTGCAAATACCTTTTATGCAGTCTCGTATTAACATGTCACAGAAGACACAGAAATGACTCTGTGGATCATGTACAGCGCCACAACCAACGCTGTAGTACTTAAGTGATGTGTGGCTGTTTTCCTTTCTATTTTTTCAGTTTCAAATGTCTTTCACAGCAACTACACGTAACCGCAACAAACCAAAGAGATCACAAAATTTCCTGGTTTATGGAGCCTCTGAGCGTACTGTTCTGGTTAATACCATGATGATGAGTATCAGGCAGGCTGGTTGCAGGAGAATACTGAAAAAATGCATTTCTTTCAGTGGTCCAGGTCAGAAGCCTGAGGTAGCTCTTTGACTGTAGCTTCATCTTAGTTCAGCTAGTTTTTGCATCCATTTGTACTGAAGTTGCAAGGAGCCACTTGTGAGATTGCAAGAACCATGGAGGAAATAGCTGGCTTCCTCGAAGTTAGGTTGACTGAGTCAAAAGGCAAACCAGAAAATTATGTCTTGCTAATAAATGGTAATTATTGTTTGTATCACAAAATTGTTAACTTTATCTTGAGGTATTTGTTCGTTTGTACCTTGGGGATTACAGGAGATTTGCAGAATTTGCTTTGACAAAAGTGTGCTTTCTGTTGTACTTTCTTACCAACAAATCACATACTCCGTCTAGACATACAGGCATAAAAGGTGAATGCATGCTTTTTCAAGGAAGCCAGGACAGGTTTGATTTCAAGAAAAAAAGACCACCCTTAACCATTGGTAACTCTCAGTCTTGCCTGACTTTTATCACACTAACAAGGGAATTACATATTTTAAAAAAGGGGAGTGGTGGAATGAGGAAGAGCTGAGAGACCTGGGTCTGTTAAGCCTGGAGAAGAGAAGCCTGAGAGGGGATCTGATCAATGCTTAGAAGTATCTAACGGGCAGGTGTCAAGAGGATGGAGCCAGACTCTTCTCAGTGGTGCCCAGCGACAGGACAAGGGGCAACGGGCACAAACTGGAGCACTGGCAGTTCCACCTGAACATGAGGAGGAACTTCTTTACTGTGAGGATGCCAGAGCACTGGCACAGGCTGCCCAGAGAGGTTGTGGAGTCTCCTTCTCTGGAGATATTCAAAACCCGCCTGGATGTGTTCCTGTGCAATCTGCTTTAGCAGGGGGGTTGGGCTAGGTGGTCTCTGGAGGTCCCTTCCAACCCCTACCATTCTGTGATTCTGTGGTTTCATTCTGTCATGTTCAGCCATTTCCTCTTACATGAATTAAAGTTGTTTGGAAATCTTTCCTTCCCACCTGCTACTGTAAGCGGAACAGCTCTACTTCAGCCTCTCCTTACTCTGATGTCTCTGAATTTCCTGTCCCTGTGGGTTTGTCAGTCCTTAGCACTGCTGTGAATATTCCTATTCCTGTGCAACCCAATATCCGAGTCTGGCCCTGAGCTTGCAGCATATGTTTCCCACACAGTCCACATTCGGTGCTATGTGCTGTAAGTTAAATCTCCAGTAAAGCACAGTGAAGAGAAGAACCTGGGGAAAAAAACAGATGGAGAAAGTAGAGCAAACAATTTGCATATATATGCTATGTCTCTCAGTTAAGATTAGCATTTCCTCCTTCGCCTGAAAAGCCCTTAATAAAAATCCAACTGCATGTTTGCCCCGAATCAGCAGAATCGGAGGATATGCCCTAACGGCACAGTGTCCCCCCAAACCAGGGGGAGCCCAGCGCAGGGTTCGAGGGGGCTCCGTCTCCTTCTGTGATTCCATGTCCCTGCCGCATTGTTGGAATGCTGTTTGCGGAGGGCCAGGAAAGAAACCGCTCTCTGTGCGATATTTGTTCCCCATAGCTTCTACAATGCTAAAGCTTCACCAGGGACCTGAGTTAGTCTGCGTGGGTGGCTGGGAGAGGAGCATGCCTGCCTTCCGGTTTATTTACAGTCCTTCAAGGTTCGTTCTGAGCATGCAGTTACCAGTGCTTGGGCAATGAACTTCTCGGTGTCTTTTCAGTCCTTTTGCACTTGAGGTGCATAATGTGGATGTGTATCTATCTTAAAGTAGGCAGGTATTTGTTAGAAAACAAAAGTATCAACTTTCCTTTTGCAAAAAGGGGATCCTATGCTTAAGATTCTTCTGAAATTTCCGTGTATGTGTAGCTCTGTTCTCGCTACTGTTTCCAAAAACACACAAGCTAATAAAACGTTGAGTTGGTCAATCAGTCGTATGCCACCTCCATAAAAGAAAAGCATTGAAAAATATTAAATGCAGTTATGGAGTGAATAAATAAATAAAAAATTACAAATCTCTTTTGTTGCAGCAGTTAAAAAGGCATAGATTTTTTTCTCACACCCACAAGCTCGAGAGTGCTGTATTTAGAGTGCTGAAAAGCAAATTCCAGTGCTGAAACTCGCTTCTCTGGAGGACTACATTTGGGTATACTGCCTAAGTCCTGGAAGCAGTGACTAAAACATACTTATTTTTGACATGTACTCTGGTACCGTCTGTCTTTCACAGATTGTGATGGCACCAGACAGTGATCCTGAAAAGCAAAGGCAAACCTAGTTTGCTACTATTTGCGTATTTAATAGAAGCAAAGCAAGAAAAACTGTATGATGTTATTTACATTTCTGTGTAAACCTTGTCCCTTATGTGTGTTGCAGGATCTTGTTCTTTACAGAATGTAGCAACTTCTTAATCCTGTGTTCTCATAAATAATTCATAGGAAAGGGACTACTAGGCTGTAGCTGCAGTTCTCTCCTTTTGGCGCTGCGATTTCTACAATAATTTGAATTCTGAATTGTCTTGTCACTAAGGACTCAAGTCTTTATGGATACAGTGAAACTGGAATAGTCTCAGTGTGCAAGTTTCTGGTTCATATTTGTGTTAGTTTAAGTAAGACTTACTCTGTTACTTGTTAAGGTTGCAAACCTGCATGCTGAATGTACGGTTCCCTCTTCAGTGGAATATGGCTTCCTGTTGCTGGGAAAAGTTGGTCATAAGGAGATTTCTGCTTTCTTTTGACATTTTAGCAACTAAATAGATAGAATCTCAGGTCTTGTTAGGTTTTTGTCTTTGCAAACTTCTGCAAAGATGAGAGGGTTCTCAGGTAGTAAAGGCTGCCCAGCTTGTTTGTGGCAATCTGGCAAAGTCACTCCCATGTCGGTCAGCACAGCTGTGAAGATTTCCCTGGCTACTGACATATGGCTGTGCCTGCAATTCCTAAAAAACTCTGAGAAATAGTAGCACGATTTTAAGCTACTTTGCTAGATAAGGCACTTAGAATGGTTGTCAGGGATTTTTTTCTGTACTTGACAATAGCGGTCCAACTGGTTACGAAAATAACTTCCTATATGTTTGAGTCAGAGCATCTCCTGAGGCTGGCTGCAGGGGACACCCTGAGGAAAGCCAGCTCTCAGCCGCAGCCCGAGTGGGTGGGGGGCGATCGCAGCTGGGTGTGTGGTGGCACCACCATTTGTGATTTATGGAACTGCTGCGGAACCAACTGGAGATCATTTGCTGCTTTCTCATTCCTACTTTAAGAGGGACATTAAGGTAAATAATGTCTGTGAAGAGGAGGGAAAAACATGCTGTGGTTTGTTTGACCTCCTTCTCGTTTTGCATCCCTTTGAAGTTGGTAAGTAAATAATTCGGGCAATGAAATCAGCACTCCACAATGTTGCTTTGTTTCTCCTGCTGCTCTACCTTCCCTTCCTGCTCTTGGCCCTCCTCCCAGCCACTGCTTGGTTAGCTTGGGCAGTGAAATGGCTGTCCTGAGGAACTGCTGCAGCACAGGGGTTAAAATGTTCCCTGGGAACCTAACAGAGTCAAACAAATTAAAACACAATTCAAAGAAAAAGTTTACACAATATTTATTTTTCCTTTTGCAGTAGGGCATAATGAGAATTAAGGAACTTCTTCCCTTCAAAAGATACCAGTAATAATTTAAAGGCCATGGAAGGTTGCAGTCACTGTTTTTCCAGATGAATATAGACTTGCCTTAATTTTCAGTGGTTTCTTTCATTATTTTAAAACAGTCTTTGCAGTCTCCAGAAAATATTGTGAAGAATGTAAAGCTGCGCTTCTGAAAAAAACCTCTTGTGGATTTATATACTACTTTACACGCAGGGCTTAGCTGGCTGCTCAGCTGGTGTAAATGGCATCTGCCCTGAAACTGGTGGTTTGTGAAATCCCCAAACGCATTGTCAACCCTTCCCGCCCTCTGCCACTGCCCCGTGACTTCTGTGGCTCTGGCCCCTGGCTCCGTTAGGGAGGTGAGTCGAGGACTGGAGGATCTCGCCCACCCAGTGATGCCTTGGACCCACAGTGTTACCCTTCATTTTTGCTACCTGCTTGAGCTCATTGCCAGGAAAAGCACAGAGGTCTGATGTCTTCATCGTTCTCTGGGGAAGCGACCAGTTTAGGTCCCAGTGGCGTGGTGGTCTCTCTCTTCCATTATTATAATGGCACAGGTAAAGAGCTGATGCTTTTGACCCAGATTTGTTGGTGGAGAGGTTAGACATGAAGCACTCAACTCAGGACTTCACTCCATCACCTCAGAAAGCAGTGAAGGTACAAACCCGCTTGTGTTTGCAGCATGCACAATTCTGTTAGTGATGAAGGTCAGAGTAGATGTATGAAAACCTAAAGTGTTGTCAGACCATGCCAATGGATTTGGATGGCACCTGGCAAACAACTTGTTTTTCCCGTTTTCCCGCAAACAACTTGTCTTTTCTCCTATCCCACATGAGCTGGGAGAGCACAGGTCTGGCTGGAAAGAGTTGATTTCTTTTTTAGATGCTTATCTGTTCTTACGCAAAACTCAAATCTTCTTTCAAACACAGATGCAGAACTCCTTCTTGACTCAGTTATTATTGTGTCTTTTAATAAGCTGGAGTTATTACTTCAGGGAAAGCAATGTGAAGACGAGACGAATCTCATTTCTCTTGGGGATTCTCGTTGGAGCTCACAAAGCTGTATGCTCAACTCAGCAGTGTTTTCTTTTCTTTGGCTGTGTCCATTTGCAGCTGTGGCTTTGCACTGATTTTTGGCCGAATCCAGTATTAGATATAAAAACTCAATTTTCTGCTCTCTCATCTCAAGGGAAGGAAAAAGGACGGGCTGGGTGCCCCCTGCCAGTTCTGTGCCCCTGCCTCCGGGTGAGTAGGGGGAGCACGCCTTGTCCCGAGCATCACCATGAAGTTGGGCATCTAAAGCGATGTCAAACGGGGGGAGAGGAGGCAGTGAGGGAAATACGGTTACTTTGGCGATCTTTGTCCCGGCGGGAAGAGATTGTCAGCCAAGGGACAGCAGGAGTCTGTAGCCAGAGAGGCCGAGAGAGAAGTGCTGGTGCCTGACGGGGCTGGTGCAGCAGAGTGGAAGAGGGCACGGAGCCGCTGGCTGTGTGCATGAGCATGCTTAAGTATAACACGTATTTAGCGCTGGAGCGAGTCCAAGTCCGTTATTAATTGCTTAGTGAGGGTAAATCAGAAGGATGAAAAAGGCAGCTGTTTGCTGCCAGGATATTGTAGCAATGCTTTTGAAAACGCACTTTGATATCATGCTGTGTAACTGTTTTGTAGTTGGCGGTATAAACATGTTTAGTGAAAGGTGCAGCACATGGAAACCCTTTATAGCAGTTATTTGGAAAACTGTAGCTTCTTCCCTAACTCAGAGGGCAATATGCCGAGTGCTTGGATGAAGGTGCTGTGCACATCCAGTCATGCATGTGAGCAAGAGGTGAAAAAGCCAAGGGAACGCAGGAGTAAGAGGCCAGAGCTTGTGCACTGGGCTTGGGAAGAGGTGGGAGGAGAGAGTCAGTCCAGACAGCTAATTTTAAGTGGCAGCAGGGTACCTAAAGGAACCAGCATTGCTTATAGAGATCTCTAGCTCTGCTGCTTCTGGCACCACCACCATTTTGCTAAAGCCACAGTATCCGTCAGCGGCTGTGTCCAGGGCAGCTCGCGGTGTGGGGCCGGAGCTTGTTTGTGGGCATCAATTTCATCACCTGCATCCTTCCTGGGCAGGTTAGATCCTGGAGGGGCCCTCCCACCCTTGAGCCAGCAGCCATGGTCAGAGCCAGCCCAGACACAGCTGCCTGGAGGTACCCCTTCATCTTGTCCATCTTGCATGTGTCTGAGGATGGGAAATGGTGCTACCCGCCACCCACCTGGTACCTCCTCTCACCACCTCCAGAGGGACATGTGCTGGTGTCCTCCAGAAGGGTCCCAGGTTTGGTTTCACAGTCACGCGCTGCTCTCAGCGAGCACCGTGTGAGAGAGGGCCGGGTGCAAGCGGTGTGCCGGCTGCTGCAGCAGAAGGTGCCGGTCGTGGTTCTCACTTCTTGGGGAGTTATTTCCATCATCTGCCACGGGAGACTATTTTTATCTGTGGTAAACAGCCTTAATTCCAGCACTGTGTGATCTTTGGTACAACCTGAGCGTAGGCCAACAGGCGGGTGCCCACGATCCAGAGACCATGATCTTGGTCTTGATTCAAATGCCTGTGGGAACTCGGTTTACAAAGCATGTTTGATGTGTTTTTAGTAACTCCTGGTGCTGAGGAGATATTTTATTAAATCTAAGCATGTTTAGACTTTCTGGCTGCTGAATACCTTGTGCTCAAATATTTTGCTTTGCTCTCATCCAGTGAGAAGTGATGAAACCTGGATGTCTGAGGCAAGGCTGCGAGCTTCTTGCCAAATGGGGTGATAGAAAGCAGTTCTCAGAAGTAATGCTAAGTGAAAATTTAGTGTTAGCCAGAAGTCCGGCATTGAACTGACTGGTTGAATACGTATTTCCATCCAGAAGAGCTGTGCCTATAAAAAAGAGTGCAACATCAGGTATTTAAACCGTGGTTTTCATAAGGACAGGCAGCTGTATTTTAAGTTCAGTGTATCTGAGGTTTGACCAATACATTTCTACTGAAAATCAAAATTCCATGTGGAAAATAATGACAGAAACAAAACTATGGGATACATTTTGAATTCCTTACAATTTGCCTCAATTTCTGAGCCCTTGGTATATAGTGGGGTTATAGGGTTTTTTGTAAGGTTTTTTTACTACATTTAGTCATTAAATCTCTCTTTGAATGAGTTATCAGATCCTGAGTTTTATTCTGCCTTCCCTCTATACCTTCAGACTCCTCCCCTAGGTGCATTTTCCAGCAAATTTCAGTGTAAGATTTTTCTTTGCTCTGGTAATCTTGTTGAGAAACTCAAAACTTAGAGTTGCAGTCAGGCTTCTTCTCTGTCTGAAGCAATGACTTTTTGGACATTGCTTTGGCTCTAGTGGAAAACAAGCTTTTGTCATGACCGGTTTCCTTTGAGGCAGGCAGGCAGCAAGGGATGTTACAGGCGCGGGATGATGCTGCAGTTGCCTCTCATCAGTTGGAGTGTTTGAATGATCATGCTCCACCAGTGTAAAGTTGGAAAATAGCTTTCTTGGCTCAAAAGATGTTCTGGTGCTAATACGTTTCAACACTGACTCAAAGGCAGATTTTTAAAAAAGGAGTTTCCCTGGGAATAAGACCTCGTATAACCTCGACAGAGGATGGCAGGCTCAGGTCTTTGGTGCGCAGTTTTGCCTGTATGCTTTCTGCAGAAATACAATGCTCAGTGACATGGGACAGTTGTCAGGGTCTTAACATGATAGCGGTATCTTTTCAGCTTTTTGAGGAGAGTTTTTTACCACAAAGTATCCTTGGCATTGTACTGAGGTGACACAGGCCGGAACATAGCCCAGCAAGATGAAGACTACGTGAACACTAGACTTTTCATTTTAAGGGATTCACCTTCATGACATTTTGTTGTGGTTGTGTAACTTTTCCCTTTGTCTTCCATTTTCTTTCCCAATAAGAATAAGTTGCAAACCAAGCTCCAGATTGTAGTTACTTTATTTTCATCAGCCCAGCTAAAGTAAACGCTTATGGTTAGAAACATGCAGTTTAAATTAAAGGCCAGGGGCAGTTTTTTGCTGCACAGGCAGCAAGGTTGTCCTGTGTCCTACTGGAAGTGATCTGGTTTTATGCCGCGTGGACCTCGCTGGACTCCTCTCTGGATTCAGAAAGTGGATAGTTCATGTACTGTGTTGCTCCTTATGTTTTCATTCCTGCTGCAGAAATTTTCCATTAGAAAGATGATTTGCTCGAGAGACCAGCTTGCCTTTCATCTTGAGTATATGCCTATGCATTCTGAAATCGATAGAGCTTGGATAACAAACTCAAACAACAGATGTTTTTTAAAGCATGTGAACAAGGAGATCTGAAAAAACATATTTAGTATGTTTTATGGTGATATGATTTTGGAACTATTCACCTCTATTCCAAGCATGAACTTGCGACAAAATTAAATAGCAGGCGACAAAGCTAGAAATAATGATAAAGCTTCAAAATAAACGTGAACCGCTAGTGAAAAAGTGGTTGAGTGAGTTGGATAAAATGGCAGAGTACTTCTACAGTAGCAAGTCAAAGTTTGATAGCTTGGAGCTTATCTTTGCATAGCAAGCCACTTTCTCCCCACCCCCTGGTATGGCATGTTTCTTTATCAATACTTCAATTCTAGCTATTCACCTTTAAATAAGCTTAACAAATCTTAAGTTTATTCATCCCAGTGATTGTGGAAGTATATTCAGAAAGTAATTAAAATGAGCAGACCAAAACAGTTTAACCAAAATATACCCAAAAATAAAATTTGAGGTAGTTAAAGCGAACATTGTGAATTCCTAGCTCTGCACGATTCTTTATTTTAAGCGCACTTATAGGACTAACTTCAATTTTGCAGTGATAAATGGTAACAGTATACAAGACTCCTATGTAAAGAGTGTCTATGCCCTAACCAACCTAAAACTGAGGACTGCCTAGTATACACGTGTACATATGGCACTAGTTCAAACTATTGCAATAGTTTCCATTATTTGGAAGATTCAGCGGTGACATGGCCTGAGCTCTAACATAAAAATTTTAATTTACTAGTACACTTTTAAATAGTTCGCTAAAAATTGCTTCCTTTAGTAGTCAAGGTCTCGAATCTGATACCTGCTTCCTCCTGCTCCGTGGATGCTTCCTGTTTTCCATGTCAGTCCCCACGCCCCCCTATGTATTTCCATGCGTCTTTTCCTGTTGTCGTGTGTTCTGCCGCAGCTGCTCCTCAGATGCCTCTCCACCAAGGAAAGGCTCCAAAGCCGAGCTGGCTCCTACACAGCGACACAAAAAACCACTTTGCGGGCGCCTGCCCTCACCCCTTGAGCAAGCAGGCAGCAGCACTTCCATCTCTGGGCATGCTACCACCAACGGCACACGTCCCCCTTTTGAAGCCTCTCTTGTGTCTTTGCCTTGTCCCTGGTGCTTTTTGCACTGTGCAAGTGGCACAAGAAAACCAGCAGGAAAGTAAAGATGAGTCAGGTCTGTGATAGTAAGTAGTTAAATCATGTCTATGCTTTCATATATGATTCAGTTACCCTCTCTCTGACGGCTCTTTCTATGGAAATTGTGGAATTGTAATTGGGAGAAAACTAAAGGAAGGAGCCTACATATTACATGTGGAATTGCATCTTCGGGGTTTCGGTAGAGCTTGGCTGTAAAACAGAAAGCCAGAGAGACTCTGTTTGGATGGGACTGTCATATACATCTTGGTTAATGAGCATTTCCAACCCTCCTTTCCACTGCTTTACAAGNTCTCTCTTTCTATGGAAGTTGTGGAATGGTAATTGGGAGAAAACTAAAGGAAGGAGCCTACATATTACATGTGGAATTGCATCTTCGGGGTTTCGGTAGGGCTTGGCTGTAAAACAGAATGCCAGAGAGACTCTGTTTGGACGGGACTGTCGTATACATCTTGGTTAATGAGCGCTTCCAACCCTCCTTTCCACTGCTTTACAACAGAAATGTGACTATTTGTTTTAGTTATGTATGTTCCAACAGCAGCGTAACTGAGGTGGAGTATTAAAACATATTTTTTAAAAGGTGGAAGCGCACAAGACATGATTGTGTGGATGGTATTTTCTTCCACATTTTTTTTATTGAGGAATACATTTTGTTTCTCTTCCTTGTTTTTTCCCCTGCTGCAGGGGATGGATGTGGGCACGCAGTGATGTATCAAGACAGTGGGACCCTGGCATCCAAGAACTATCCTGGGACATACCCAAACTACACTCTTTGTGAAAAGAAAATCCAAGTGCCTCAGGGAAAACGCCTGATCTTAAAAATTGGAGATCTGGATATCGAATCACAGAAATGTGAATCCAGCTACCTTACCATCCAGAGCTCTTCAACATTGCATGGTACGTAAAAGATAAGGCAGTGGTCGATGCACGAGCTGGTGAAAGTGTGAGTAAAAGCCAGCTCAGCAAAATGCAAGAAATGTTAGCCTGTGCCCTTTGCTCCTCCTTTTCATATTCAAGTGTGTCATTCTCGGTATGGGAGGCCATTGCCCCTCACACCGTGTGTGTGTCCTTTTGCCAAGGCTGGGGGTGCTGCCACGCTGTGCTGCAGAGGGGGTGCTGGTACCATGGGGGCTTGTGCCCGGCTGTGGTGCATCCACCCTGAGGGCTCTGCTCTCAGATCTGCAGAGCTGTACTATCACAGCTTTGGTACAGCAAGTACCAAAGGATCTGTATCAGCCCTGTACCCTTCTCGGGTAGGGGAAGAGCTAGCTCACGAACTAGACAGAGACAAGATGAGAAATCAGAGTTAACGATCCTGCATGTCTCTCTTTCCTAGGCAGTTGAAGGCTCAGAGAGGAGATAACCTTTATTATTGCTAGCTATTAGTCACTGATAACGTTTGCTAATGTCCAGGCTTTAATACTTGCAGATATTAAATGTGTGCAGCCAGTCTGCACTCCTGTAAAAGATTTGCACAGGAAGATAAGTAAGTAATATTCTATAGCTGTGCACTTAAAACAATCGTAACAACAGGATCCTCCCCAGAGAGAACCTGAGGCCTTCCTCAAATTGGTTTTCCCAACTAGATGCTGAAACTTTTGATCTGCTCTTTCTAGAAGAGTCAAACCGATTTTCAAGTCAGCACACCCTTTTTCAGAAGTCCTGTTTAAATCCAGGGCTGCAAGGAGTTTCAGAATGCAGGAATAAACTCATGAATCAACAGCGCATAAAATTTTGCGTGCTGGGAGCAGGCTGTAGCCCTTCAGTCAGCTGAGGATGAATGTGCTGTACTGAATTTAACAAGCAGAATGGATTCAATGGGAAAAGATGATGAAGAGATGAGCTACACAGAGCCTGTGCAGGTTTTCCAGGTCACCCAGCTCATTGCTTGATTCAGGGAAGTGTGTGGTTCTCCTAAGCTGAGGATTCATAAGGTACCTTAGTAGTAAGGAGGGATGATTGCCTTTTGTTCATGACATTCTTGATAGGCCTATCACTCATCTGGTAAGATAAGATCAAGTGCTCTCAAACGAAGGTAAAGGTAATTATTGTTCTCATGGGGGAGGTATTACATTTTGAAACAGCCTTCATCAAGAGTGGGCAGTGACATGTTGGTGCCTAAGCCTTGTGTAGAGCTTGATTTGAGGAATAAGAAACATTTCTATTCGTGTGTGCTGGGATTTTTTTAATGTTGTTTACCTCATTTCAGAACTGTAAGTAATGAGTTGTGTTCACCTGAAGCAGTCTGTCTACTTGGCAGTAAGAGATAGATGTTTAGTATTGCATTATCATATCTTTGAATAACTTTTACTGATGCTGTCTTGACATTTCTAATCAAAGGCTTTGCTAGGAAACAAAGATAAATCAATATATTGTTTTCTGAAGTGAAAAATGAAGCTTGGATGTTGATTGAAATTCTGGCTCCTTACACATCAGTCTGAAGACATCTTCACATAGTTCAGTCCTGCACTTATTCAGCCTGTAAACACAGAATACCCATGTGTTATGCAATCAAATCCATATAATGAATTTCTTTAAAGTATTCCCACACCCATTTTCAGACCTGATTGGTAACGTCTAATGCATGTGGAGTATAATTTGCATTCTCAGTAACGAACTGCACAATTAGCAGATTTTGCTCATATCTGATTAAACAAGTTTTATAGCTTAGGCATACATACCATCTGTAATGGTTTTTGTGGTTTGCAGCTCACTGTAGACTTCCCCACTAGCATACCTACAGAGTCTCTGCTCTACATTCAGGTAAATCCATACAGAACCACAGTGTGGAAATAGTGCTATATGCATACATTCGTGATCTCTCTTGTGTTTTAAGACACAGGAATTCATATATGAGATTAGATCTTCTATAAGTCAGTGGTTTACTAAAGCTCTGGGTTTTAATATGCATTTATGTAAGCAAAAGAAACTCTGTGCGCACTGCCAAGTCTGTTCAGTCTGTTAAGTGTCCTTTCAGGGTAGCTGTTTCTGAGCCCAGATCCCCTCTTCATAACCCTCCTCCCCAATTCAGGAACNTAAAGCTCTGGGTTTTAATATGCATTTATGTAAGCAAAAGAAACTCTGTGCGCACTGCCAAGTCTGTTCAGTCTGTTAAGTGTCCTTTCAGGGTAGCTGTTTCTGAGCCCAGATCCCCTCTTCATAACCCTCCTCCCCAATTCATGAACATCTACAGGCAGGTCAACATCTTCTCTTTGGCCAAGAAGATACTGACCTTTGCCATTGAAACTCTTTCATAGGTTGATGGAGAGTTTAAAATTTTTTGCAGGCACTGAAAACATCTAAGCAGTTAAAAACTAATCACAGAATCACAGAACGGTAGGGGTTGGAAGGGACCTCTGGAGATCATCTAGTCCAACCCCCCTGCTAAAGCAGGTTAGCCTAGAGCAGGCTGCACAGGAACGAGTCCAGGTGGGTTTTGAATATCTCCAGAGAAGGAGACTCCACAGCCTCCCTGGGCAGCCTGTGCCAGGGCTCTGGCACCCTCGAATCTTTGCATGTTTTCTGTATTTGACCTGGGTTTAAAAAGGAAAATCTAAAATGCTAAGTATGAAAGCCGGCAGTGTGAATATTGCTTATGCTTCAAATTAGCTGAGCAGCCTTTGCTCTTTATAGAAGAGGTTTGCAATTATAAGACAATAAGGTCCAAGGGGAAATATGTTTTAAATACCATGTGGATCTCTTTAGCTCTACAGAAAACAACAGAATGAGTGTCAGTATGTGTACAAACGTCTGTTGAGGAGTGTATCTGAAGCTTAAAAAATTGGTCAGAGGCAGAACACTAGATTATGTGTGTAAATACAAAATTAGTGTAAGCAAGTCTTCAGATAACAAAGTATTGTTTTCCTTTCAGATTTCCCCCATGCGTTGCCTTTACACTTATCTGTGATTAATTCATCCTTGTAACCTTCTGCTGGGATTTGTGCGATACAGCAAGGAGTAACTCAATTCATTTTTGGGGTATTTGCATGCCGTGCAGTAAGGGGAAGCAAATGAATGGATTAATTGATTTATGTTAGCCATAACATTGATTTCTTCACTTTTGTAAGTCAGTGACTACAGATTAGACCACTTACATGCACTGTATTTACAAGTTAAATAAAACACAAGTTTTATTTAAGTTCAGGGCATTCCTCAAATTTTGTAGACTGGTAGAAGAGTACTATGAATCTAACTCCTTCCTAGAAAAGCGTGTAGTGTTGCGAATGCCAGTCTACTGAAGCCTCCCTGCTGAACTGGGATGCAAACGTGACGCCACAGTTCTCACCTTCTGAGCTTCGATGGACCTGTGAAGGCTGCCATTGCATTTAGATTTCTCCAATATTGCCATCAAAAGATGGTAATTAAATAATCTTAATGAAGCTCTAGAACTGGAGACATAAAGTGGCTGAGCACTTTATGCCTGGGTTATTACTCTGCACACTGTTTTCTTCAGTGTTCCCTGGAGGAAAGAACCTGTAGCAAGCCTTTTCCTGCAAACTGTTAGCTTTGTATCCAGACTTAGATGTGAAAACATTAATCATCAGCCAGCAAAGGTAGTCTGACACCAGTTTTGGTGAAACTGAGTCACCTTAGTCTAACAAACCTTTAAATATTAGCACAGATTTGCACGTGTTGTCTCTAGGAGAAATAAATAGAGGGTCATGTTCTGTTTCAAAGGCATGGCTTTGCACTGGATGAAAATATGGGAGGGGGGTTTGTCCCACAGAAGGAATCTAGAATAAAAAATGATACGAAGCGTGATCTCACAGTGTAGACAAGGTACAGCCTTTACTGAAATGCTTTTCTTCTTGAGTTAATTGCATTATCTGAGTATATTAAAAATACTGAGCTCTGAATAAAAGCTTCTGATTTTCTAATTAGTTAAAGGGATATGTGAAAACAAGATTAACCATGTGGTCCCTGTAGCTCTCAAGAGCACAACTTGCACTGTTTATGAAGGTGTAACGTAAATGTTTTAAAGGTTTAACGGGAACTGCTTTTAGTCAGCTTCTTTTCATGTCTTTGTCAGATTTCTGTACCTCTTTTGACCCTTTTCTCTTGCTCCTCCCCCCCCCCCCCCCCCC
>VZSC01006588.1:289079-325559 GCA_013398225.1 Steatornis caripensis | reverse complement strand
AGCAGGTCAGCCCCCAGCCTGTAGTGGTGCATGGGGTTGTTCCTCCCCAGGTGCAAGACCCTACACTTGCCCTTGTTGGACTTAATGAGATTCCTCTCCGCCCAACTCTCCAGCCTGTCCAGGTCATGCTGAATGGCAGCACAGCCTTCCGGTGAGTCAGCTGCTCCCCCCGGCTTTGTATCATCAGCAAACTTGCTGAGGGTACGCTCTGTCCCTTCATCCAGGTCGTTGATGAATATGCTGAACAGGACTGGACCCAGCACTGACCCCTGGGGAACACCGCTGGTCACAGGCCTCCAGCCAGACTCTGCACCCCTGATCGCAACCTGCTGAGCTCTGCCATTCAGCCAGTTCTCGATCCAGCTCACTGTCCACTCATCTAACCCACGTTTCCTATGCTTACCTACGACGATGTTTCCTAAAAAGAGACATGTTTACCACTCAGTCTGAGGTCAGACTGTGTTGTACAGAGTTAAATGTTGAATAACTGGACTGTCTCATCCTGACTAACAAATGTGACTACTCTGTCAACTCATATTTGCTGAGTGTTACACACCGCCTTCCCCATGTCCTGCAAAAAAGGGCACAGAGCAGCACTTTTCATCTCCTGGTGTGTCCTTGCAGGGCGATCCTTGTTATACCTGTGCATGTGCATGGTAGGATTAGGGCAAAGAAGAGGCCCCTTTTCCTCCCTCCTCATCCTCAGTAGGAGGAGAGGAAGAGTTACTGCTTATGAAAGTGAAGCATCTGTGTGAACATGGGATGGAGACAAATTTCAAGAATGCAGATGTTTTCATACAACAGATCCTTGCTGGTTTTGTGAGCTGTTTGTGAAAGACTTGCACTCTGGCTGAGTTTTCAGCTCTGAAGTGGAGCAAGCATAATCCATGTTCATTACATCTGTTCTTCCCCAGCTACTGAGGTTCTTCCAAGTTGCTTTATTTGCAAAAAGTCTACTGAATATAAGGATTGCCATTTGAAACATTGTTTTCCCCAAACAAACTTAGGAAATTATAATCCTGGAGAGGCAGATCCATGGGATCATTGCTACACATNATTACATCTGTTCTTCCCCAGCTACTGAGGTTCTTCCAAGTTGCTTTATTTGCAAAAAGTCTACTGAATATAAGGATTGCCATTTGAAACATTGTTTTCCCCAAACAAACTTAGGAAATTATAATCCTGGAGAGGCAGATCCATGGGATCGTTGCTACACATTGGTCGCCAGCCATGCCTTACTCAGCAAGACTGATCTTACAGAAAAGAGAGAAGATTCCCTGTTGAAGAGGGGATGTTATGAGTTGATATCTAAACTGAGTTTCTTAAAGACCTCTGCAGATGTCAAACTCCAGATTTAAAATGAAGTTGAAGAATTTGAAAGTAGAACAAACAGACTGAACTGGACACGCAATAAAGAGCGACAGAATTGCTTTTAAAAGGAAGTAAAAATCTTGCAGAAGAGGCAGAAAGTATGAAGAACTGCAGAAAACAACACCATGTAGGCATTGCCAGCTGGTGCGAGAAAGGACTCCTCTAGGCGCAGCGCTTCTTAAGGGAAGTAGAAAAAAATAAGGGAACGTAATTTGACAAAGCAATCTCCGGAAATATGCCAGAGCCTGGTTGACAGTAACAGTAAACTAGACTCCGTAAAACCAGACAATGCTGTGAAGATCATCAGATTTGAAAAACAACGCTGTTATGAAAAAGACAAAAGCAGCAGACTATTGCTAACATTTAAAAAATAAACAACACATGAAATAATCTCTTCCATCTACAGACGAGCCAGCCAAAGGATATCCACGAGACAATTTACCACGTATCTTGCAGGATGTTACTACTGCTTGGAGACAATGATTCCAAAATAAAAGTATTTCATTTAAGCCACCTAAACCATACCAACAGTTCTGGATGAAAGGCATTAAATGTTAGTTTAATTATAGAGAATATTAGATTAGGTACATTGAACATCCCATGGCCCATAATAGCTCTCCTGCATATTTTTTTTAAAAAATATATATATTAAAGAATCTGGAGCGAACAGATGGAAGCACAGTTGGGTCAACTCATTAATGAGACATGGAAAGAAGAAAAGGCCCTGGCATCTAGATGTGGTAATACTGAAATACGGAGAACACCTACTCAGTTTCATGACATGTAACACATCTGTTTATTAAATCAAACTCTTTTCTTTGTTCTTCGTAAACAAACCAAATAATCCTGCCTACTTACCGTAGCAGAGCTCCAGTCGAGTCACTTTAACAGGAAACAGGGAGAGAGATCAGCATTCATGACTCGTTTTTCAAGACCAGTATGCAAAACAACCCACCTCACGACTAACATTAGAAGATGAAAAACTGATAACGTGATCTGGCAGTTCTCAAAAGGGATCTGAAAAAACTTTTGGCTTAGTCCCAAATTTAGGAATTAAATCTTTATCCAGAGTCAAGTCCAAATACTGCAGTAAAAGTTAACAGGGCCCTATAACCAAGTTTCTTACCAGACTCAAACCAAGGGTTTCTCCATCATTCCTCCTCTCTACTATGGTTGTACAGTATTCATATGGGCAGCCTGGAGAAATCAATAAATCCTAGGTGGAATGGACACAGAAGATGGGGAGCATGTATGAGTTTTAAAAGTAGACAACAAAGCGTTACCTCAATTGCAAGTAGAAAATACTGACTGGTAAATACAGTTTTCAGATTAAGTGTAACGCCTACAGATGCTGATTGGTTTTAATCCTCTAATGTCTATAAAATCCCCAATACACATATTCAAGGTAATAGGTAAGTCAATGGAAAGCAAATCTGCTGGGTGTTACTGTGTATATAAAAAGTTCATCTAATTGAGGTGTACCACAAGCTGAAATGCAGGGAGCCTGGGAGACTATCCTTTCGCTTCTGGCTTTACAACATTGAAGTAAATGGAGGACTGCTGTATGGAAGTGCATAGGAAAGGATACCTGTGGTTAAAAACAAAGACATTATTTTTCTAAAGACAATAAGAAAACAGGTGGAAACATAAAATTTTCCAGTTAGTCAAAACTGAACCTAGAGAAGAATCTTGACACTGAATCAGTTTTATTTTCTAAGCACTACCAGTTGTCCCCCTGGGGAATTCCTTGGAAAACCATCCATGTGAAATAAATTGATCAGGGGGGAAATGAGAATCCAAAATTAAAAAGGGCACTCTGCAAAAACTTGGCAAAATGGAGAGAGGTGCTGCTAAACATGAAACAATATTATTGAGTAAATCAAATCAGAAAGGTGCTTGCGTTGGACATCTGAGACACAATAAGCACTGAACAGAGCGAAATAACACCTCCTTCTCAAAACAGACTGCACACGTCTGTAGTTCTTTCAGGGAGTAAAGAACCTCTCAGCTAAACCAGTATCTATCTGATGCGTTTCTCTAGGAACAGCAATAGAGGGATGAGATAATGCTTATACTTTTTTCTAAACCCTACCTCTAAGTGTTCATTTCTGTGTTTCATAGCACAGAAATAAACTGCTAGATCTCAGGACAGTCTGAAGACCTGGCACGGTAGTGCTGATATGATATTACCTGAATTATTGAGAGCAACTATGTTGAAATATTTTGAGAGGCTTCCTCAGTTTGCAACAAAAGAACAAGTGAATGTTCTGTAGTATCAATAAATGCCTTTTTTCTTTCAAATTTATGCGGAAAACTGATAAAACTTTTGGAAAATATTCCTTCCTTCAGTGGATACTGTTTCTTTCTTCTAAATCCTTCAAGGAATTAGGTCTAGCTGCCCCCTAGAACTAGTAGGTTTTGAGCTACCTTTGGGAGTCTCTTGGTACACCAGAACTGCTCTCAGCAGATGATAACGTAGCCTGGTAACCCTTCCTGGGTTTGTTACTTAAGACTGCAAACTTGTCCTTAGGCATCGCATGCTGATTTCTTAAGCTGATTGTTTCTGAATTTTTGGCTTTCATTTGGATTATACAACTCTATGTGTCTGTATTTTTTTTTCTTTAATTGTTTTTGCTTATGACGTGTGATTTGTTTGTACAAGTACCTGGAACGTATGTAGACTTGCTGCTGGAGGAGACACATAGCCCTGGTCCAGCCGGTGTGTGGCCAAGTGAATCAGCCACCTAAATTATACGTGCAGAGTAGATAGGGCACTGCCAATCGCTGCAAGGGAGAAAGCCAAAGAGCACTTGTGAGAAAATATGTAGAGACAGCTCTTGAGAGAAGAAAGGGACTAAAGCTTTCTCAGGTGTTTTATTTTGAAGAAATGCAATGCCTCCCTGTCTTCTTCCCCTTTCTCTCTCTTGAAAAAAAAATCTAAGTTAGCACTTTACTTCTCCCACTACTATCTGACACAAAAGACCTTCTCAAATAAATCACTCGTGCAGTTGTCTGGTATGACACAGTGTCAGATGCTGTCTTTTTGATAAGTTCATTTCCTAAGCAATTTGTTTAACCCTTTTTATAGACATTGTTTTCTCTGACTAAGTCATGAGTCATTTTCAAGACACCAGTACTCCAGGGAGATGTCACACTTGTTGCTCGTTTCTCTGCTTGCCTGCCTTTGCCGTATGATTTGTATAAGCCAAAAGACAGAGTTCCTCCTTTGGTTTGCCCCATTCCGCTGACAACTGGCTGTCGTTGGCTCCAATTGGGCTACTCTGTAGGCTGATCTTGTAGTTGTTATAAGGCTGGTGAAGTATGTGGGAAAGACCCCCCGTAAGAGTGTCAAGCAAAGTGAAGAGGCTCTTAGGAGCCCGTTAGGAAGGGTACCACTCATCAAATTTTTGCTGCGATCGTAACTCCTTGTATCTCAGGAGTCAGTTCTAAGTTGCCCTAAAGTAGCCACCACCAATAAAATAAGGTTGTCTAGGAAAAATCAAAGAAGTGATCGCTTTTCCTCCCAAGGACTTGCTTTAGGATCCAAAAGCTGTCATTCACCAGAGCAGATGGGCTGAGGGCTTGAGAAGGGTCTGGTTTGTTTTTTCTCTTGGGGAAAAAAACTCCAGCCATTTCACAAAATCCTCTTTTTAGCAGTTTATAATGTAAGCGTCCTCATAAATTCAAAAAAGTACTTGGGTTTCCTGTGTCATCTGTGCCTGAGGGCAGCCAGGGCCAAGTGTTTGCACCCAGGTGTGGTGACAGAAGGCAAGAGCAAAGACTATATGTCAGTCATCTCGAAAGAGATTTCCCCCCAGGAACAGACTTCTGAAGAAGCAAATCTAATTATTAAGAGTCCTGGGCACGCTTGCTGCCACAAGAAAGGAGTGTCCCAAAGACTGTTTCAAGATACTGCAGTTGGTAGCTATAAAACCCTTATCTAAGTCAATGTAAGCACAAGGCTCTTGTCTGCCTGACCCACTCCCATCGTCGTTCCCTTTCTCTCCCTCTCTATTTTGTTTAAAACTCTAGAGACTTGAACAGTGTACTTCAATGGCCTGATGATGTTTTTAAAAGGAACATAAATCAAGAAATTTTCCAAGTGGTACTGCCTTGTAGGACAATTTGGCTTGTGGCCCACATGTCCTTGAAACCCGGGTACCCGGTTTGTGATCTTAATCTTCCCTGAATGGCTGCTGTGCTACAGCAGCACGAGCTGTGTGCGCCTGGAGAGTTTATCTAGGGGACCCTGTGTAGATCCCTTGGATTGCCTTTGAATGTTCTGTTCTTTTCTCTAATGAGTTACTGCTGGTTGTAAGTATGCCTTACTTCAAAGGCCGAAGGGCATTAATCATTCTCTTAAGGCTTATGTGATGAGAGACGTGGATGCTGGAATTGCCGCCATGGAGAGACAATTGGATCCTGGCCACTCCTTGTCAGGGTAACTTTGGAGCTCATACCCATGAAGGACTGAAGCCAAAACCCTTTTGTCAACATTTGCATTGGTACTGAAGGAGAATGAGTGTGTTACGAAACTTTGCTAATCATGGGAATATTCCAGACTAATTATGTCCTCTAAACTTTTGAAATCTTCTTTGTTCTGTCTGTAGGGCCATACTGTGGTAATTTGATGCCCGTCCCCAAAGAAATCATTCTGGATAGCAATGAAGCGACTATTCACTTTGAGAGTGGATCCCACGTGTCAGGACGAGGCTTTCTGTTGTCCTATGCCAGTAGTGACCACCCAGGTAAAGTGAAATCCAAAAGCACTATTTCTAAAGGATTAGTGCCATTAGTGCCATAGTTCCCCCTATTTCATTATCTTCTCTACACACATAAACTTTACGCCAAATGTTTAGTCCTAAATATCTCCGGATTAGCATGAACCATGGTATTTTTAATAGCGTGTGTGCAAGAAGCAGCTGTAATATTAACCAGATATAACAGCTGCTGAAATCCTACTGAGGCAATTTGCAATGCAGGACCAGTGAAAGAGAAAATGAGTACCTTCTCCTTGAAGCTCCACTGTATTCTGGGCTCCAGGATCTACCACACAGTGATAGGATGAAGAGATAGGAGAGATTAAGATTTGATTCCTACATTTAATATTCTGGGAATCTGGGCAAGTTTGTTGAAGGTGTAAACCAAAAGAAGAGTAGAAGAGGGAGGTGAAAAGAATGAGGGAAAACCATAGCTGTTGCTTTCTAGCTAATAAAATTGTTTGAGTATTATACAGAGAGGTCTTTAAATGTCATTTCATGAGTAGCCAAATATTTGTCTGTATTTCTAAATCCTGCAATGGGGATTGACATTTGTAAACTTTTCACAGATCTAATAACGTGTTTGGAACGAGCGAACCACTACACAAAGGCTGAATACAGGTAAAGAGGGTTTGCAGCTCTCTGTGCTGTGGCTTGCTTTGCTATAGCTGTCATCTGATCCAGCTGTTAGAAAATGTCGTATAAGGCAGGTATGGTCTTGCTTTTCTGGAGAAGTGAATTTTTTTGAAGTCCAATGCTGTAATAGTCCCAACGCCTGATTGTGAGCAGCAGTAGTGCAGAATGGAAGTCTGCAGCCCAGAACGATGAGGGGCTAGAGTTACAGAGCAAGTCTCATTTGGGCATATATATACACGGTATATATAAAAAGTTTCCACTTTGACATTCAAAATAGCTTCAAATTCCAGTGCTTCTCCTAAGAGTAGATCATGCCCTAGCTGATACAAGATTATCTGAGGACAAGCTATAATTTCGTGGTTCCTTGAACCTTGTGACAGGATTGGAAACAGTGATAAATTGTACTCCTCTGGCTGCTGTCTGGATGTGCATGTAGGCTTCTTACCTGGGCTGTGCTGAAAACTTGTGTGGTAGCATTTCTAGAACAAGAGAATTAAACAGAAATGCCCTTGCAAAACTGCTTTTCTGGTTCTTTATGCGCTGCTGTGTGCAGTCCACTCACTAACTCAAGCGCCCATTTATTTACTCCTGGACTCACTAACAGACCATCAGCCAGAACTGACCGCTAAAGTATTTATTGGTTTGAGAGCATTTCTTTTGTATAAGTTTGTTTCTGTGTATTGTCATTACAATTCATATTTTAAGCAAGCCTCTCTTCTCTCCCTACAGCAGATATTGTCCTGCTGGCTGCAGAGACATAGCAGGTGACATTTCTGGGAATATCGGAGAAGGATACAGAGATGTAAGTGCATAGGATAACGAGGGGAAATTTATAAAGACGGAAGAGAGAAGCATAGCACAACTTGGTCTCAACTTTTGCTGCTTGACTTTTGTCAGTAATTCTTCCCAGCTGTGTTAGATATGCTTTTTGTTATCAGTATATGAGTATGTTATCAGTATATAAGCACACGGAGACACTTTTCAAACAGACCAATCAATTGTGTGAGAGCAAAGTCCACTGATTGTCAAATACGCCTACTGACTTGTGGTTTCTGGCTTTCTGCAAAAACCCTGTATGGGGTTTGTCCCTCTTCAGGGAGCGCTCATCCGTGTACCTAATATTCCTATGACTTCAGCTTTTACTTGTTTAGAGTCCATGTGCATTTCTTTTCTAAAGTTGTCTTTTGTAGGAAAAAAACCACATTTCACTAACGTGCGGGTTTTCTTTAAGATGATGCCTGCAGTATCCCAGCAATCTGCTCTGACATCAAATAAATATTACACACTGCCTAGTCACATCCCACTGATAACAACTCACCTCTTGGGTTGTTTTAACTGCTCGTTCTTTAAAGCGAAGAAGTTGCCTGGGTGGTCACGTTTATCCACAGTTCATATCACACAGTGCTCTGCCCTCTCTGTGCCCCTCACCCCAGGCTCTCCTCCCGTCGTGCCTGTGAAATCTTTACATCTCTCACGGTAGAGTAAGCTTAATCATACCGCTGAAGTAAAATCCTACCCTGTCACAAATATAGCAGTTGCTGAGTTTCCAAAAAGTCAGTTCTCGCTGTTTAACCTGTTCAGCCAGTTATTTGAGCATGCCGCTCCAGCCTGGAAAGTGGCAGAGCTGAAGAAACAAAGAAATGCCAGGTTACATTCTCTTTAGCTGAAGTTATTCCTGCCCTTCTTCGGGTGATTAGGAAAGAAAAGCAGCAAATGGCATGACCTCATGCAGATCTTATCTGCGCTGAGGAATTCTGGAAAGAATTCTCCCTCCACCGTTTAGGGGGATTCAGCTTTCCTGATGGGAAGAACCTGCGGGGCTCCCCTGGAGCCCTGCTGCCCTTGTGTCCCCAGCCCTCCCTGGAGGGGACAGCCCCGCACCCCAGCTTGCCCACTGGCCTAGCCCAACCTGGGCCAGTGTGAACGAGACCAGACTCTGCCAGCAGCCCCTGGGAATGTCTCATTTGCTCCTTTCCGCTGGCCCTGCTCTCCTCTGTCCTAGCCCAGTGGTACGTTATTGCCACCTAGTTGGCACACAAAGGCGTCCTGCCTGTATTTTGCAGTGTTATCCTGCCTGGGATACTAGCGAATGGGCTATACTTAAAACCCAGCAGCAACTAGTCAACACATATAGACAAATTTCCTAATGTATACCATGACTCGGACCCTAAGGCGCAGTAATAGATAGGTCTGCCTTCAGGCAAGTTCATCAAGTGATTATCGTTTTCCCTTCGCAAAGAAGAGTTGCCCTGCCTTTGACTTTGCTTTGCCAGGAGTGCCACAATACTTGGTAGGTTAAACTCTTACAGCACCTTCTCAAAAGCAGATTGTTGGCTTTTTCATTTAAAAAAAGGGGTAACTTTTGGAAACAGATGTATGTTTTCTAAAGATTACTGTTCTTTCACTTGTCTCTTATTCGTCTTGAGTCATTGCCGGATTTTATGAGCTGTAATACTTGTATAATAGTGGCTTGGAAGAGAAAGCATTAGCAGTCTGTCAGATTGATCCTCTGAGCTTTGGCTTCTGACGGTTTCTACCTTTCAGACCTCGCTGCTGTGCAAGTCAGCGATACATGCAGGCGTTATTGCGGACGAGCTGGGCGGTCAGATCAGCGTCACCCAGCAGAAGGGCATCAGCCGCTACGAAGGCGGCGTCGCCAACGGCATCCCCTCGCATGAGTGAGTACCGCTGGCGCTGGCCAGGCTGGCTCCGGGAGCAACCCCCGGGCCACAGTGCACTGCCCAGGTCAGCAAAAGCAGGTGGGAATCCTCTTTTGGGGAGGAAAAGGTGTTAGTTGTGGGTCTAGGAGTTTCTGGGCTTTGTTTCTGGGCTTTACTAAAATGGTGTTGGCATCGGGTATAGGAAAATGTTCCAAGTTTTCAGTGGCTCTGTACCATGTAGGGGGGTAATTTCTTCTTTTTTTTTCTTTTCCTTCCAAAACGTACTTGCAAATTACTTTGTTAGCAGATACATGAAAGTACGATGTTCTGCAACAAACACCTTTAATCAATGTGCTAATAAATCATGCTAAATTCATGATAAAGTTTAAAAAAAGCTAGGAAGAATGAATAAATAAAAAGTGCCGTTGAGCCATAGGGGATTTAATGAACAACTTCTTAAACATTGTGCTTTTGACACGTTCAGAGTTTTTCTCTTTTAGAATATTTATAGCAAGGGTGTTACATTTACCACTTATCTTCTGACTTTTAATTGTACAGTCGTTGAAGTACGAATAAATCCTCTAATCTCTATCCAGCACAGTAAGCCATTCCAGCAACTGCCTCTGTCTTTCCTCTTGGTTTATATTTTTTAATTTTCAAATGTTGCCTGGATTTTACATGAAGCTTTTTTTTTTTTTGTAGGAAGGGAAGTCTCCTCAGTCCCATAGCCTACGAGAGCTAAGGGAATATGGGGGTTTTATACTTTTTTCCTGTTTTCCCCATGATTTCTCCACACCTTCCTGACAATTTTACAATCACGGTTTCATTCATGAAAAAAACCCAACCAAACATTAATTTGGTCTGTCGCTGTGCTTAAACTTCAGCACAGATCGAAATGCTTTATATATAATGGCACTGGAGTATACAAAACTGGGTAGCAAGTGGACCACTAGCGGAAGGCATAAAAAGCCTAAATATTTTCTATTTTTCTTACCTGTTGCTTGAAAGTTAATTGCCTAAGAAAATTAATATAAATTTGTCTCAGGCAAAGCAGGACTGAGAGCTCAGCACCAAGCCCTTCCATAAAACAAATAATACAAATTCTTTCCATTGCACATGCCAGCATAGTGAAACCCTAAATTAAATATTTTGTGCCTTAACTAAAGATGTTACAGAACCATTTACATACATTCATATACTCGTGATCCTTGAGAATCCTAGAAGGAGTAACAACTCAGGCAGTAGTGCATAAAATGTTATAATGAAAGGCAGCTTGGATTCCCATTTGTACTTTTTTCACAGTACAAAAGCTAGTGGGTAGCAAATGAAGCGTAGAAGACAACAAATGTACACGTGTTGGGGGAAAACACTGTTTCCATAATTAACCCATCACCTTGACCGCCAAGCACCCTTTTAATGTTGCTATTCACAAAATATCCTACACGTTTCACTTGAGTAATAGAAGCACCCACAGAGATGCAAACTTGTCTTTATTACATCAAGTGGTAAAACTCCCATTTACTTGAAGGAGAGCTAAAACGTGTGCTTCCAGGCTGAATCCAGCCTCCAGGGCTCAGATTTAGCCCATTTAATGTGAGGTCCCTGAGACAGCATCCCAAAGAGAAGTGCAACCCCCTTAGCCCTCCTGCTTACGGTGGCAGGCAGAAGCACTCCTCCAGCATGACACACATCTCAAAGGGACTGAATTGCCTCGAGGAGACAACTGTAGCTTTCTACAGATTATACAGGGAGCCATAGGTAAAGTGTCGGATGTCTGCAAGCTAGATGGCACGGATTTTGAGAAAAATGGGAGCGTGAGCAGAGCGCTTCCCGCAATGCTTCTGCTGCTCCTAGCAGCTGCGACAATCCCGGGAGCAGATGAACTGCTGGTGTGAGCCCATTATCCCAGGAGAGGGAAACTGGAGGATGCAGGGAAACTCTTTTATTTCAAAACACAAAAAAAGTGATCCTAGAAACAGGGGGCCTATTTACTAAGAAAATGAAGCAATGCATTTCATGCTTTAAAAAGGCTTTTGTAAGCTGCATTTCCAAAGCTGCATGGCTTCCCTGTCCTCAGGATACATTCACGCTGCAAGAAATTCCTGCAGAGCAGCCAGTGCCTGCAAGAAGAAATTGGTGCTTGGACAGCAGTGCTTTAAGAGCTTTTTAGGCACCCTTAAATAAAAGCTTACTCAAGTTTTTAAAATCACATTTATAGTGGATTTCAGTATTAAACTATTTAGCGACTTGAGCTGAAATTGAGCTCATCAAAAGCTGCTGCTGGAGTGCATCGAGCTGTTAAATATCTGCGTTATAATGTGATGGTGGAGTTAAGGCCCACTCACTCACCTGCCCTCAAGAGCTGACCTTGGCCTCCCAGACTCCATTTGTCAGCGTGCTTTTTACGCTGCAGCATCTGTGAGGTTTTCGGTTCTGATGATCCATGCTTGGACCTGCACCCGCAAATGCTATAATGAAGATCAAGTGGCTGGATTTATTGGGCAGTTCTGATACCCCAGTATGAACAGATGGAGGCTTAACTTTGTTATGTGGGCTGGCCTGTGACCGCACGTCCGCGCACGTGAAATCATTCGTCTTTGAAAATGCAAGAGACCACACGCTCGTGAATTGTGAAAGATGAGATTCGGCGTTAACCTGCACTGCTTATAAAAGCTTGCTTGAGACCAACTCTGGGGGGAAAAAAAGTATTTGATGCTAGCTGAAATTTATTATGGGAAGCAGCATCCTTTTTTTTTTTGCAGAGCTACCAGCACAGGTCTCCCGTGCAGTCCACTGGTACTGTTGGTGAGGCAGGATCCTGAAGGTTGTCAGGAAAATTAGGAGAATGGGGCGATGCCTTCCCTTAAAAGACAAAGGTGAAATTTGTGTGACAAATGCCACCTGTCACATTAGGAAACTGATGAATTACCACTTACTGAATTAGTTTGTCCTCTTCAGTGACTTGCACAATTATAGCAGAAATGTTTCATCTTGATTCCATTGCTTTAGAGACCTTGGAAATGCTAACCTCTTCCCTTCGCAGCCCTCTATTTGAAAGGGATCTGCATGACTTTATTATTACAAAGCTTTATCTCATAAATAAATATTCGAGGAGCGCTGTGATTTCTGTTTTGGGTAGGTTTTACTGATCACCACAGGTGTTTATTTTCTTCTTCTCTCTTGAAATGGATTGCTTTGTATTCACCAAGAAAGCAAAAATTGTTTTGGCTGTAACGTCAAACTGGTTTGAAGGGAGCAGAGCACATCTGATCGCCTCTGAGGATTGCCTGGGGGGAAGATGTGGGAGGGAGGGCTTGAGTTTCTCCTTCTAGCTACTCCACCGCCTACATGCCCAAATAAATTAGCGCTCTCCCAGTGCTCTCCGTCATCTCTGAAGGGCTTCGTTTGCCTGTAGTCATTAGTTTTCCCTCAGTGACAAAGAGAGGCAGTATTTTTATTGACCTTGACATGGGACCACTTTCCTATCCCCCGTTTGCAGTGCTCACCGCTGTTAGTCCACAGACAGTTCCTCAGGGGAAATTTTCCTGGGCAACAACAAAGGGCAGCCTGAAAGGGAGCTGTCTTGATGCTTAAGTGCAGAAGTTGTTTTACTGCTCGGTCACGCTGGCCAAGACTTTTCAAAAGGGGCAAGTGATGCGTGCAGCTAATCGGGAGCGACGCTGAAGGGGTCAGATTTTCAAGAAATCCAAACTATTCCACGTTAACACCCAGGCTTTTATTTTTGTTAGGCATCCAGTCACAGGCATCACTTTTGGGAAAAAACCTTGGGGGCATCTCATTGGAAATCAGAAAGTGGCTCTGCGGGAGGCCAAGGAAAGGACAGCTTTTTCTTTCAGTGGTGATTTCATCTTGTCCTGCCTTGTGCAGGGTTGCGTGGAGTGGCCCAAGAAATGGCTTTTCTCCTGAAGCGAAGAAGTCCACATCAGAAGGAAGAAGAAAAGGGGAGCCATAGATGTGGTCCTGTTAATGGAACAAAAAGAACCATTCCTGATGGGAGCTGTTGCTCGTGTTTATAACAGAACCAGTTCCCACCCAGATTAAAGTAAAGGGTACTTTTCATTCAGTCTGGCTGTGATACAGCTGTAGCCCGTGTAGGAAGGGTCAGAGCTGACGTGGTTTAGTCACCATCAAGCATAACTCTTTCACAGTGCTTAAGGCTGGATTTTCTTCAAATTAGATGTGGACTCAGACCAACAGAAAGTCATTGATTTCAGTGAAGTTGCACTACTTCAATCTACTGTAGGTGAGGAGCGACTCGGGCCCGGTGCTGGAGCAGCGCACAGCTGGTAGCTCCAGGCCCTGGTAGTGTTCCCGTTCCCGGCTCTTTTGAACGCTCTCGTGTTGCTGATCTGAGGAGCTGAAGGGGAAAGCTTTCCTGCAGTGGTACGGAGCCTGCACAGAGGAGAAAAGCAGAAGCGTGCAGCAAGAGTAACAGGCTGATGGGACAAGGAGTCACTTTAAAGCATAAATGCCCAAAAAAACTGATCTGAATTCAGTCACGGTGAGAGATGCACAAGAGCGCTCTTACTGGGGTTGGTAACCACCGAGCAAAGCAAACGGCTATCTGGCCAGAGATATTTTGCCGGATAAACAGTGATTCAGAAACTGTACCTTGGCATTGCCGTGACCGCCTCCTGAAAGGCTGAGTTACTTTTTTCTTCTCTTACAGTGGTTCGCTGTCAGATAAGCGGTTTATATTTACTTCAAATGGTAAGAATAATGGCTTTATTTTTAGCTATTCAAACTTTACCTTTTCATTGAAGTATTTTCTGTAAAAGTTTTGAAAATTAATCAGGAGAATGTCAGGCTGTGTCTAGGAAGGGTATTTTAGGACAGCAATTTTTTTAAATTGGCAAGTTGAATAAAAAAATTGAAGAATGTGAAGCAAGCTAGAAAAAAAACACAGGATAGGAATAGGTCATACGCACATAGACGAGAAACAGAAATAGTATTCTGCTGTTACATTTCTGGTGCCAGCGTATGAAAAATGGCAATCAGATAATCCCATTTTTACGTACTTTAGGCAGCAGAAAATGAAAGCAGCTTTTCTTCAGACATTTATAAATCCCATCTTCGTTATACAAGAAGCGAACAAAAACATAGAGAGGAATGAAAATATATTTACATTGCACTGATACAGAATGAGGTTTTGTTTATGGCTTTCCAAGATGCAAAAGCGTCTTTAATCTGTCAAGCTGTTCATTTGCATAAAACATAGCAAAGAGGGGGAAAAGTTCGTGCTCGTTCATTTGAATTATATTTCAGTCATCTGAGATAAAATCATTTACTATTCCACTGAAAACTGTAGAGCATGTACAGGCCTTTGAAACTGCCAGGGAATTATTTTTAACTTCATTGAAACCTTATTCCACCGGCCTGTTTTCTCTGAAGAACCTTGATGTGCAGAAATTTTGTGGGTTCTTTTGTGGAATTTGTAATACTTACCTGCAGCTATTATCTTCATGATATCACCTCTTGGCAGCAGATTCAAGGAGCTACTCTAATGAGTAACTTTCCTAGCCCTAATTGCAGGTGAGAACTATGAAATATTTACAGTAAAGTGTTCCTTTCAGTATAGTGCCTTCATCTGAGAAGTGTTTTGTACAGCAAAATTAGTTAATGCGAATCTTGAAACATAAATACTGTGTTTCAAAAGGCAAATTTAAAAATATAAGTCGTCTTCACAGGAATGAGATAAAACTGCAGAGATTAGAAAACAAAATGGCAAAAATAGCAGATGTAGCCAGAAGGTGTCATGTATGTAGGTGTTAAATTGGTAAAGGAGAGGGACGGCAGCACTCTGGTACTGGATCATCCACTACAAATTGACTGGCAAACAGTACGGCTAATGGATAGCATCAGGCTAGCACTAGATTAAGCAAGATCTGACTTTGCTGTTGTGGGTGGTCTTCATATGTTGTTAGCCTAATATAAAAATATGCTGTGAAAACGCAAAATAACTCCTCCTGTCTGTCTGTGTGGGGACTCCTAGGCTGCAACAAGTCTCTCAGTTTGGAAGAGGGATTCCTCTCCAAGAGCCAGGTTACTGCATCTTCCTACTGGGAGGAGACCAACGAATTTGGGCAACTATTCGAGTGGTCTCCTGACAAGGCTTGGCTTCAAATCCCGGGATTGGCTTGGGCCTCTAACCACAGCAGCAATCGTGAATGGTTGGAGATAGACCTGGGAGAGAAAAAGAGAATAACAGGTATGTCACTGTCTCGTTATTAGAAGCTGGGCTTGCAGCTGGAGAAGAAACTGAATGCAACTGAAAAGCTAATAATGCACTAATGCAGTGTTTCTTTCATTAAATGTAATGAAGTGTTCTGCATTGAGGAATATTATTTTCCAATTTAAAAAATCATGGCTATTTACAAGACTGGTCTTCCTACAGGGATACAGGATTGCACTCAACTGTCATGCATGCCTGATCTATAAACATGCTGTTAGGCTCAGAATAAAATACTTACACTGGGACAGGTAGAGTCTGGACGGATCATAAACGATTACTTAGGATCTAGTAATGATGCAGTTCTGGAATCAATGTAACATTAAAATTGTAGCCTTTGAAACAATTGCCCAGGCGAAAGAAATTTCTGTTTCTGACTCCTGGTTTAGTTGTAAAAGTGTAATTTACAGTTGCTGCTAAAGATGTAAAGACTGCTGATATGGACCATAATACCAAAAAGCAATTACGATTTTTGGAGTCATTAATTTGGGCTCTGTTAAAAATTCTGTTGCTCTAAATTCACAATTTAAAACTGATTTCCATTCTTCACCCAACTTTTAAACTCAATTCCAACACAGTTTGAAAAATAAATTAAGACTTTGAAGGCAAAGTTATCCGAGTTGTTTTGGCTTCTGTGTTTGCAATTGAAAATGTTCCTTTAGAACAGACACCTAACAAATGAGAACTTAATTTTGCATTTTGTTAAAAGGGATTAAGACCACTGGTTCTGGATCCATGACGCTGAATTTCAACTTTTACGTAAAGACGTTTACAATGAACTACAAAAATAACAACTCGAAATGGAGAACTTACAAAGGGATTCTGAGCAATGAAGAAAAGGTAAGGGAAAGTGAGAGGAATAGGAAAACACGGAGCAATAATGTGTATGCTGCCTTGACATTGAAGGGCAGGCTTTCACTGTCAAGAAAGATTAGGAGTTTCAGACTTGTCTAGACTTGGGTTGTCTTCACCGGTGTAATTTACAGCCGTGGAGTAGATAGCGAGCTTGTTGAAACAAGGAAGTTAACCAGGGCTTGCTGAAGTTGTGAGACACACACAGGGAGGCATGTGTATGTGTGTATCCTTGTTTTAAAAAAACCACTCAGTGTAATTAAAGCTGTACAACAGGCTGTTTGGGCAAGTCTTTTGCTCAGCTCAGCGCTTGCCCCTGCTAGGAATGCTGTACCAGTGCAGAAGCATTGGTCGGTACAGAACCAGCAAAGCTGAGATTCAGCTTCAGATGTACAGTGATGGTCAACCCATCCTCCCCAAAAGTGAAGCAACCGACTCAGGTAAAAGCACAGCACTACTGGTGGAGCTGTGCCTGCAGACCCAGCTTCTGCTCAGGCTGTGTTATGGTCATGAGGGACTGCACCACTCCGCACCTCTCACTGGCGCGTCTCTTCTGACACAAGTCGGTGGGCACATCCTACATCTGTTAGGACCTGACGTAACTGAACGTAAAATAAATGCTCTTACACCAAAACACCTGTCAGCACAACAGCTTTCACAGACTCTGTGTGACTTCAACAACAAACAGGTAAAAGCACTGCAACTAGTTCCTGCAGACAAAAGCTTGTCTGACAACATTTTCCCCTGAAAACCTCAAGTTTCCTTTCAAACAAACAAACCAAACCACCAAAAGCCCCCCCTCCCTGGCCCCACAGCGTTCAAAGTCAGACCTTCACTCATCATTTCTGAGGGAGCTCAGCTTGCCACAGGATAAGGAGGGCTCTACCCAGTCCTCAGTCCTGACAGCAGTTTTTAAAAACTTGGTAGAGCTGTAGAGAGATTTCCTACTAGCTCTGATTTTCCTCCTTGCGTGGCAAGGAATTTCACTGCACAATGTTAACCGTTTTCATATTTTTTTAACTGTTAAAGTGAGGGGATATTGGCCCAAAAAGTGACAAAGCAACCTAGTAGCGTCTGAACTGTGAAGGCTAGCTATTTAAATCTGCAGGTTTGCAGTTTTCCACAATGGCTTATAATATACAAATAATCTTATGAAAGTGTTACACATGATCTTCGTTTCAGCTAAGCTGCATGACAAAACCTGTAGGATCGGAACTCCATGTGACCTGGCATTTTGTCTAAGATATGCTGAGCTTGCTTCCCTATCTCATCAGGCTTTTAAGTTTTCCTACATCATGCTGAAGCATCTCTAATTTTGCAAGGACTACTGTTTCATACATGGGCTGAGCCGATTCTGGGAAATGCTGTATAAGTGCAGGGAAAAGGAGACACCACTCATAGTCACTCTTCAAGCTTGATACAGAAAACTGACCATTTTACTAAAATGCCTAGAAATATTTCACTTCAATTTTTTTTTTTTTTACATTTTTATCCCCTGTTGCCCAAGTAAGGGTGCTGCAGTGCTATTAAATAAAAAATGATAGCATTATACCAGCATACATTAACTACAAATTACACAGAATTGAAATAATCTTTCTTCTCCAAGCTAACAGAAAAATGTGCTCATGTGTCAGAACTAAAAGAATTATTTCTTTCCAGGTCTCTCAATTCCAAAAATCTTGTGGCTGTGTCTCAGATTATCAATATATTAGTTTTAGGATAATGCAAATCTTTGAATTTGGATGTCAGGAGCACTTTGAAGAAAGACACCTTTAAAGCAGCAAACAACATGCTTACGTTCTGTTGCAGGTATTCCAAGGGAACTCAAACTCTGGTGACATAGTACGCAATAACTTCATCCCTCCGATAGTGGCCCGTTACGTGCGAATTATCCCTCAAACTTGGAACCAAAGAATAGCACTGAAGCTCGAGCTGATGGGTTGTCAAATAATGCAAGGTATGGGGTAAGCAGTGCTCCCCAGGCACTGTCTCCAAGCCCCCCCTGTGCTACCACTGATGCCCCCTTCTCTTTTGCAGCCAATAGTTCATTTACACATTCAATGTGGCAGAAACCAAGTCAGAGCACAGAAACCTCCCTTGGAAAAGAAGACAGGACTGTTACGGAGCCCATCCCGTCGGAAGAAACTAACTTGGGTAACACTGCTAAGCGCTGCATTTTCTCTAGGATGCGTCGTGTCTTCAGCCCAGCCTGAGTGAACTTTAAACTTCTTCACAAATCAAAACTTCTGTTTTCCCTTCAGACTTTATTAAAGGTTAATGACAGAGAGAAGAGGGAGGAGCATAGGTTCCTCCTGTCTTCAGGCACAGAAAGAGATTGAAAGCCTTAATTTTCCTTGATGCGTGAAACATCAGGCTTTGGGTTCCCTGTCATATTGGTTTATTTGCCGTGCTTGGTAGGTGGCTCAAGGGACTATACTGAGCAATCATTAGAATTTTTTGGAGGAGCTCTTTTTCACTCTCTTCCTGTATTCTAGCATTTTTGTAATGCGTGAGACTGGTCTCACAAAAATGTTTCCTACTCTCCACGCAACCATGACTCCCCCCAGAGCAGGTCCCCAGCTATAAGTGACGTACGTGGTTGGGTAATTAAACACTTTTTCATAATGCCTGTGTTCACAGGGGCTCAGAAAACCTTAACTCTCATACTTCTCCCCGAATATGCAATCTTCATCCTTTAATGTTGTGGAACTAAATTCTTAGATCTTAAGAAGCAAGCAAATAGTATAAGCAACAAATTCTGACTGCTGGACCCATAGCCAGGCAGGCATTACCGGACCCGCCACACCAAACACTGCTACCCATTAGGTAGCTGATAGTTGTAGGAATGTCTCTGCTAAAAACTGGTTGTAAGAAGCAATCGCTGTAAGAAAAAAAAGCTCTTCTGAAACTGCATTGCTCTTGCCAAGAGCAAGCTCAGTTCATCTGCGCAGCGGAATGGGTAAATTGTATCCATGTTCACTGAAAATGAAATCTGCTGAGATTTCATCTGCTAAATTGTGAATACCCTGGGGACACGTGTACTACCTTATTCTCACAGCCTGGTAAGTGTCTGTAGGAATAGCGAATGGCACACTCCTGACAGCAGAGCCACCCTACTGCTAATTTCCAAATCCCTGCTCTAAACCATGTGTTAGAATTTAACAGGGGCTAAACAGGTTTTTCCCTAGCTCCACTCCTGGAAAATTCTGAACTATTTTGAGTGAAATGTTTGAACTAGTTCAGCATGGGCCAGATACTTGGCATGTAAAATCTGTCAGTTTTATAAACAACTGAAAGCAAAGTTGATATAAGTGGCTTTTTAGAAGTTACCTAGTGCGTAATAAGAAAGAACTGCTCTTTGTAAGGGTGCATATAGATACTAAGCCAAGTGTCAGCCTTGAGAAATTACATTTGACGCTCTCATCTCAATGACGTTCCACATCGGTACGTGGCAACCAAGTACAGCTGAGGACCGGTCTTGCAGTTTTATAGTTTTACATTTCCATGCTCTCTTGCAAAGAAAGAGTGTTCCTGCAAGATTATCTGCCTTCTGCTGTATTCTCTGTAGTAAAAATTACCAGCCTCAGAGTAGTTTCCCTTTTTAACTTTTATCCTTTTTTTTTCTTCATGCAGGCTTAAAGCTTACAGCTATAATTGTCCCTGCCCTCGTCGTGCTGTGTCTGTTCCTGTTCTCTGGAATTTGTATCTGTGCAGCCCTAAGAAAGTAAGATACTGTCTTTTATCATAGCAGGCATTGGTGGCTACCTAGCTAGCACGTCCGACTATGTGCCCTCTTTCCAGGGCCTCTTTACCAGGGAGCTGGAAATTGATACTGTTTGGCAGTCTTCCCTTTAAGTAGAACTCATGTCGTGGCTTTGTAAATTGTCTTTCTCATTGAATGTCTCCCCTAGTCAGACAAAAACAAAGGTGAAAGAGGTCAGAACTGCATACCCCAATTTACAGTCGGATGTAACGAGCTGTTCTCTTCAGCCTACATATACCCACAAATACTAAGGCACAAAGCAATCGAAGACGGAATAGTGTCCACACCAAAGCCAACTAAAAATTTGATGAAGGGAAGATGTGAGCTATCTATCTGGATCATTTTCTTTCATTTCCCTCCTGTTGTGTTCCTGCTTCCCAATCCCTTAAGTTAGAGCACTTAACCTAGTGGACTGTAAGCAGAGCCCAGCTCTAAAGCAGTTGCAGGCATACACTAGTAAGCAGCTAAAACTAAGCCCCACTTAATTTCACAAGAAGCACTGCTAACTGTGGTTCCTGCTAAAGGTCCATCCACATGAACCTGCTCTTGCGTGTACAGCAGGGAAATGCTTCTGTCAGCAGATGGGGATCTGGAAGTATAAGCAATGCTCTGGTGATGTTACTTCATCACTAGCGGTACCCAGCTCTGCCCTAGATTCACGGTAAACCTATAAACTAGAGAAAGAATTCTAAAGAGCAAACCCAAAACATAACCTGGAGTGACACACACGGGCATGGATGCATCGGATTGACGAGTACCAGACACAAGAAATTTGAACANGGGAAATGCTTCTGTCAGCAGATGGGGATCTGGAAGTACAAGCAATGCTCTGGTGATGTTACTTCATCACTAGCGGTACCCAGCTCTGCCCTAGATTCACGGTAAACCTATAAACTAGAGAAAGAATTCTAAAGAGCAAACCCAAAACATAACCTGGAGTGACACACACGGGCATGGATGCATCGGATTGACGAGTACCAGACACAAGAAATCTGAACACCAGCACTCATAACTTGCATACAGATGGGGAAAAATGAAATGTCGAAACCCTAGGTTGCATGCCTCAGGTTGTAGTAAACTCCAGCCTCCAGAAACTCAAAGTGAAGCGTTGTCCTCAGCTGCTAAACACAAAGGCTCTCTCTACTGGAGCTGAGGCATGAAGCTGAAGTACTGTGATCATAGATGTTTATAAATGTTTCCCTCTCCTCGCAGGCGAGAAGCCAAAGGACTTTCTTACGGATTATCCAGTGCTCAGAAATCAGGTTAGTGGACAATCACACACTTTGTCCTGTCCTGTCCATTGGGCCAACGGGAAGGGGTTTACGCAACTAAGCATGAAATGCTTATGAAATAGCATCCACGCTTCCTCATTCAAATTCACCTCTTCATACAAGGGAAACGGCAAACGATAGTCCCACTTGTGTCATCCTAGCACAGTGCCCTGAGAAACAATATAATTTGGTTTCTATGACAGAAAGGCAATTAGCAAAAGATCTATTACACAAAGCACATAAATTAGCATGTAAGAGTGCTCCCAGGTGCCCTCCCTTCGCTTCCCTCCTCCAAAATACCTATTTTGCAGAAAATCACTGCTTTCCTTTTCTTTTCCCCACAGCAGAAGAGATTGCCTTTCTCCAAGAGAGCAAGGGCTAATCATTTCATATGGCTTTAGTATTTCCATCTCACTGCCCTCCCTGCTTGGGACTGTATTTATTATAAAGCCTAACAATACTGAATTGCACTTCTGTGTAAAACCTGAGTAGAGGGTTGGCTTGAGGCCTCTGCTTTAGGAGACACCTGGAAAACCCTAGTGAAGTATATTCTGTCTTACTCGATAACGCTTTCTAGAGTGGGGTCTCCCATCAGCTCGGAACTTGGGGTTTAGCTGGTTTTGCTCGCTAGCTAACTCTATAGGGGAATATCCTTCTGAATCTCAGCTTTCCATAAAAAAAAGAAACCACTAAGATTCACACGTTTCTTGACAAGTGCCTTGCAATAGCTCAGCTCTGAAATTTCATCCCACAGCAGGTGCTGACACCAGTGAAAGGAATGCTGTTACCCACTGCAGCTTGGCCTCATTAGAAAATTAATTTGTACTTAACATCATATTTGCTAATATGATTTTTCAAGGTCACATCATAATCCTTTCTTACTTGCTAATGAGGACAAATCCCAAGAAACTGGAGATAGCCTCTCACCCAGTCAGTTCATTTGTTGAGTGTGTGCTTCACAAATCAAGCTCCTAAGCCCTTGTGAACCAGACTTGGGACTTAGAAAGCTGTGAGCCGAACTCACCTCTCCGCAGACCTCCTGTCGCAGGCTCCAGGCAAGTGCCTGACACTGTGTGTTTCTTCTTTTCTGTCTCACAAGGATGTTGTGAGAACAGATTAATTGATGAGTGCAGGTGCTCAGATATCAAGGAAACGGAAGCCATACTAGTCTACTGAAAAAATGAGATTTTAAGCATTATTTTTGCCACATAAGCAATGGCAAAAGATGTAACCGATTTAAAGCTGGTATTTTACTGATATACTCTGTTAAGGCATCAGTGCAGGCACGTACAGAGTTTGAGCCCTTCTTGCCAAGAAAACCCTCTATAAAGTTTCATTCTCACTTGGAAATCCCAGTTGATGATTCACTTTTTCCCTTTCATCCTCCAAATTTAGGGGGCTTTTTTTAAAACCAGCCCATTTTAGTCTGGCTTTTTAACTACTTTAATATATTGACAGCAATGAGTGCACTAAAAATTAAACTTTCTGGTAAGTCTTCCGATTGTAAGCATTTAACTTGCTGATAAGCCTTCTATTTTTATTTCTTTATCATAGGTTGTTGGAAACAAATCAAGCAGCCCTTCACCAGACATCAATCAACTGAATTTACCATCAGCTACAATAACGAGAAGGAGACACCACAAAAACTAGATCTGGTCACCAGTGACATGGCAGGTAACAATTGCTCCCCCTGCGATGCCTTCATTTTTCATTTTGCTCTGTGTGCAGAGCAGGTAACTGGGGAGGGATGGGCCAGCAACGTTGCAAGCTCCAGCTCTCACGCAAGCTGAGGCTCAGAAACAGATTTATCTATGTTCATTCCAGATAGATTTAGCTGCTTCACTATACATCAGTGGAAAAAAACCCCACTATTTTGGAAATTTTTTCTTGGAGTTTTCAGGAAAAATTTCCTGACTCTGAAATAGTTACGGCTGAAGATAACCACGGAAGGCAGTCAGGCAGGGATGCAGTGCAAGAATGTGCCTTGGATAGGATAGTTTGGCTTTGCTGACTAATTTCTGTGTTTCTATATAAACACAAATGTCTCTGGAAAGGGAACAAAATATAATGGCCCTTGTTGCTGAGCAAATAGAAAAATTGCTTACTTGGTTTGCAGTTGGATTTCATGCCCAGCTGGAAGTCGTGCTGAGATCCCCGTGCAGCGTTCCTGGTGCCTGAACTATTTTGGGGATGAGGCCCCATGAAGTGGAAGGAGGTAGATGACAGAGAAGGAAAAAAAACCCACCACAGTGCTTCTCTCCTGTGCTACCTTGGCTCCAGGTCCCTGTTTGGATAGAACAAATCCCCACATCAGTACTATTTGCATCCCAAAGGGATGGGTTTTTAATTCATCCTCTTAGCGCATCGTGTCCTTGACTAGTTTAGTCTGTCTGGAAAGGCTAGTTAGACCAGCCATTTCATGGGATCAGTGATCAGCAATCTTCCAGAAAGATTAATTTGCTGTTTCCAGCCTCCAGACCTTAGAAATTCCTTAGAATTTATCCAACGCATTTGGCAGAGAAGTACATTTGAAAAACAAATGGATGGTTACTGTAATTCCATATGGTGCTACCCTGGATATCTTTCAAAGACGGTTTCAATCCTTTACAGAAACTTTCAATATAAATATGCAGAGACCTATAAAGCAGTTTTATTTCATAAAGGAAAGGGAGTGAATGAAGGTTGCTCGCAGATCGTGGTTATCTGGTTCCCCCAGCCATGTCTGGGGACCCTCCGCTCTCTCCATCCTCCCCTCCTGCCATGTGTGGGAAGCCTTAACTCTCAGTGTGGCCACGCGTCTTCCCAGCATTTCACCTACAGCCTCCTTAAAAATAAGAAACGTGAAATGAACACGTGAACGCAGCCCAGAAACGTGCCATTTAATAATTTAATTGCAGAGGGCATGCAACATGCACAGAGGTTAACGTGGTACACGAAAACCCCCCCTTCAAACCCCGGCTGCCTGCCGGTTCTCAAAGGCAGCTGGGAGCGACTTGAGACGCTTCATCCTGAGCGAGGGAGATTGCTGGGGATGGCAGCAGCGACGATGGGAAGAGCTGCACCACTTACTTAGTGAAATATCATAACACCTTCACCCTACATGCTGAAGTTTGGGAAGCAGCCAGGAACTGCCAAAAAGATTCACAGGACATATGGGATCGAATTCGACGCTCATGTCAGATGAACCACGATGCCAGAACAGAAACTGAGCTAACTTCTTCGCGCCTGCGTCAAAACATGATACTTTAGCAGTGTCATTTACTAGAGCGGTTCAGGCCACCGCATGTACCCATAAGAGATTGTCACTAGCACCAAAGCGAGAAAGTTAGGATGCTGAATTTTCTCATAATAGTTTTACTGGATTTTTTTTAAAACCTTTTTAGTCCAGATCTCTTTCTTACACGGCAGCTTGGCATCTGCCTCGACTAGAGGTGCAAACACGTGCTTCTTGAGGCCGCATTTCCTCCATCTCGCTCCTTGCTCCTGCTTGGGCCATTTGCCCATCCCCCGCTCTGCCCCTGCCATCCCCCTTGACCAGGGTGACCACCCGGTTCCTCCAGCAGCGCAGGTCCTGCTTCTCCTCCCACAGCTCTTCCCGCCTCACGTGCCCACAGCGGTGCCGAGCTGGCTTAGCACATTTCACACTTCCCTTGACTCTCTTGGCTGCCGTTCTGCCTAACTTCATCCTTCTTGTCAGTCAGCTACTGCGAGATGCCTTTTAAATAAAGCCAGCACTTGGTCGGGCTTGTTAAGAATCCTCCAGGCATTTTAGTTTTTCCAGAAGTGGGACACTGGTTTTGGAGAGCTTCTCGTTTGCATATCTTCAGCATGCAACATCCTTTGTCCAGTTCATTGCTAATATTTTGTTGACTTCTCTCTTTTTCAGGGCTTTTGAGTCTACTCCAGAAATGACATTGATTTATTTGGGTGGTTAGGTGGGGAAAGGGAGGGAAGGGAGTAGGAGAAGGGGTGGCAGGTTGGAGCTCCTCCATGGAAGAGCTTCTGCCACATTCTGCAACACTTGCTTACTGAAGGAGGTTACAGGATTGGCACTGGGGAAAGGTTTCCTCACATCCCTGATGATAACCAGGTGTTTGATACAATAACCAAGTCATTTTACAACATAAAATACTTATCAGTGCTCAAGTATTGAATACATAAAATAATCCATCTGTGCCTTACTGAGCAGTTCATGCTTCCTTTCAGATTATCAGCAGCCTCTCATGATCGGGACCGGGACAGTAACACGGAAAGGATCTACTTTTAGACCCATGGACACCGAAGACGAGGGAAGAAGGGGGAGTTCAGAGTTCGAAAATCACTATCACTGTCCACACAGAGCTAACAGGCATGAATACGCTCTGCCCCTGACCAGCCAAGAGCCCGAATACGCCACCCCCATCATAGAGCGGCACATAGCAAGAGAAAATAATTTCTCCTCTGAAAATGGCTACAACGTACCTGTCGTCTCATCCCAGAAACACTCTGTTTCTGCCGGCAGCTTCTCTAGTCCGTGTAAGACCGATAGCAGGAACGGAGACTATCAGACACCCCAGAGTGTCATAAACTACGACAAACCCAAAGTTAACGGTGTTCTGACCTCTGTGAGCTACAGCACGGACTACCAGAAACCTCAGCCCAATGCCCTCGGGAGCGAGGGTTACTCAACGCCCAGAGACTGCCTAAAACCAATAAGCCAGACAGCAATGACAGCTCTGTTGTGATCTGCCGAGCAGGAGAGACGCGGTGCGCCGGAACGTTGCTGCACAGCTTTCTGAAGTGAAAACAGAGTTTGGAGGGACTCTGCTGCGGGAGGCAGAAGGCAAACAAGCCCTGTGTACATAATATTGCAGTCTTGCTAGGTTCTGACATCTGAAGAAAGCATATGCTGTTTATCACTGTTTATAGCAGGAGAGATGTTATCAGTGAAGACTGTACATCTTATTTTCTATAACTGATCTCAGTGCTCCACTTGCAATGTGTGCAATTTGTACATAGCTTTTATTTAAGGAGAATTTCTTAAGCTTCCTTTTCACCTGGGGGACTGAAAGGATTGCAGAAATGCCTGTTTAAGAAAAACAGGCCTCCTTCTCAGTCTATTTTACCTGCTGTTGTACTGGCAGCTGTAAATGGTGTATCTTACGGTTGTGGTGATTCATCCCCTTTCCTATGATAACTGAAGACAGGGCATCACTGTAGTTCCTACTGGAAGGGTAGAAAAAGTAAAACTACTTGAAGCATAACATGCACAAGAGAAGGCAGCTGAGCATTGAAATACTGTGCTCAAGCACAAGCTCAAATCAGCTTCCCGGCTGCTTTTTTAGCAGCAATTCTTACATGCCTGAATTTGATCTAGCGTATGAGCTGAGCCTGTCTTAACTTGCTATTCATGGCAAAAACAGGTAGAAAGGCTGAAACCAGTTTTGGGTTCAAGCCATAGTGATCACTCTACAATAGAAAAAAACCCAGCACCAAACCCAACATCTGTCAATCTGGGTTGTTTTATTTGCCAGGAAGTGTGTGTGGAACCAAAATGTGAATTTACAGCTGAGAATTAAATCCCGTTCAAGCCCTAGCTGATGCTTTTTCTGCTAAACTATAAGGAAATTTGTTCTTTGGCACAAAGCAGCAAACTTCCTGAACTCTTCGTTGCTCCACTAGCTTTTTTCCTGTCTTACAAATTTAGTGTAACATTTCTATTAGAAATATTTCAACTAAATAAAGTACTGCGTGTACAGCTTACTGTTGCAGCTAAATTTGCAAGACAGCAGATCAGCAGAGTTTTCAAATAGTTCTTCTTTTGCAGCAGATGTTACCCTTAATTCTGTTTTTGGACAAACTTGAAAAAGCATGGGGATGGGTCCAATGTGTTGCACAGTGGCTGGCTCCTCTTTCGGCAGAGGCGTCATTGAAGCAAAACAGCTTCTGGTAGCGACTGGGACTGTCCACTGCCCTTCCGCCTGCAGTGCCTGGAGACTTACTTTGAATTCAAAAGCGTGTCCTAAAACATCAAGAAATGATCTGGGAAGGAAGAATGGTGCTATATTTAAGGCACAAGGTTGGGAAACGAGACCAGTAAAACCTGAGCTCTGGGAAAGTTGCTATCTGAAGGCCCTCCATTTCCTCACCTGTAAACTGGGGATAATTTGCAAAGGATGCAACAAACCTTCATCGTCTGTTTGCGAAGATCCTTGGACAGAAAGTGCTGGCAGAGCGCGGACTAGTTGCAGTGATACTACTCACAAATATTGCTAACTCCAGCCAATCCGACCTTAAGGCAAGCTCTTGGTGGGTTCTTTGCACACGCTTGTTTTGTGGCCTCTGTGGTGCCATTCCCTCAAGCTGCCGCACCATGCATGCGATTCCCATGCAAAGGGGTCAAGGTAACCTTGTCGCCTTCCTGTGTTTGCTGTCAATACAGTTTCTGTGAAATGTCTTAAACACCTCAGGTCCTGAAGTGAAACAGCAGCAGCCTGTTTGTTAGACCGAGCTGGGCAGTGTTGTTTATCTTCTGTTGTTTACATGTTTGTGTAAATAAAGAACACTGGTATTCGTAAATCAGTCATGCAGGCCTGGTACTTAACTTGGTGACTTAATTGCTGCACGCCCACTCTCGTCACATATCCCGCAGGGTGAGAAATAAGCGTTCCTTGAGCCCTGCAGAAGTGCTAGTTGCACTGCTGCAATTCGCGGTCCCAGCGTGACAGGCTAAAAAAAAAGATTCTCTCAGTGCCCCATTTAGCCCGGCTTTTCTGTCCACAAGCTTTAGAGAAGAAGCACCCATGAACAAACTTCTGTGCCCAACCCTGCTGCTGGATGCGTGTAATTGAGGAAAGGATGAGGATGCCCTCCCGATGAGCCTGAAACCAATATTCTGCCCACACAGCTGATTAGCCTGACTTGTCACTTTACAAACAAGCAGAGTTCAGTAATCAGCGCTACTTCCCACCTAATGAGGCACTAAGATAATGTAGCAGTGCAAGGGGACCAGGCAGCAGATGACACAGCTTGTATTATAATAATCTTTTTGCATGCCTCTGCCACATGCTTTGCACATCTGCAGCATGCTACAAGCGTCAAAAGGTTCTCGGTAGCACATGTCCCTTTCTGCTGCCATTAAAACCCATCTCAATACAGCTGGTTTAGCCTAATAAAAAGTTTGGTCTTAATTCGCACCTTGCCTTCATCCCCACCTCCTCCCAAAAATCCCACAAAACTGCAAAAAAGATGGCTTAAAATAAATCCCCAAACATCTTTATCCTCCCTGTGTTACAGTGGCTTGGTATTGATGGGGATGGAAGCAGCACAGCAGCCCTATAGTTGCTCACAGCTCCTGGTCACTGCTGTGGTGCTTCATGGTTCACGTCGGAGTGACCGCTGAGGGCAGTTAATGTAAGAAGCCTTGGGCTTCTCCACCTCAGCCTGGGAAATAGGAGGTTTTTAGTGACCCTAGCAGCAGATACATGAAGGAACTTCCTACCTGTGTAGTCTATCCTGTTGGTGGTGGAGATACCAACTCCTGGTGTGGGAAGGAAGGGGGACTGCCTGAATCTTCCCAGTGGTAGTGGCTCATCCTCATGTTCCTCCTCTGAATGGCTTCTCACATCCTGGTATGTCAAACTCCAATTCATCTGCATCAGCCTGTTCTCACCATCAAAACCAGTTGCATGTATGACACAGGCAGCCTTACAAAACATCGCACATTTAAAAACCTTCCTTCCACAGTGAGGATTAGAGTTGAAACATTTACACACTTGGAAGGGCTGCATTAGCTCTGGGTCTCTCTTCAGCGTCTCTAGAGATTCTGTGAGAGCAGAGTCTGACCCTCTGGTCGATGGGAGACTTTCAATAGCTTTTCCATATCAAACTTTTTTCCTGAGCAGGCGCTCCCAGTAGGCTGGAGCTGTAAAACCAAGCCAGAGTTCACAAGAAGGTTAAATATTAACTGATCGTGGCACTAAGGGCCTGCCTGTCCCAGCTGCAGCTGACAGCAAGCCTCTGACTTTGCCAGGAACAGGGTCATGCACACATCTCTGACCAAGGGAACTGAAGAAGCGTCTTGAGTTAAGAAAGTGTAAAAGGTGACGTATGCTACCTACAACTGAAAACCAGAAATTACAGCTTAGCATGCATTTCCAGATAGTGCCTTATATTTAAAAACAAACAACAACAACAACAACAACAAAGTCCCACAGAAAACAACAACAAAAGTTCCCAAAACACCACAGCAAAAATACAAGTGTTCTTTGCTCTCACCTCCTTAGACTGGGAAATAGATTGCAAATTCTTATTTCTTCTGTCAAGTATCTTTCCAACACTCAGTACAAAAGCTTTTTTTTTGCCCTATCAAGTGTAATTCTAAATAGTATTTCCCTATTTCTTTTAGTTTCTAGAGTTTTAGCATCAGATATTAAACCGTACCTTAGTACCTACCAGAATCTTTACATCCAGCAGGGAATAGATTAAACTTAGCCCTTGACTGGCAGACTGGAACTAGGATTTCCCCAGCTCTGCGGCTGTCCTACTCACTCAGTCATAGCACCATCTGCTCTCTTTTACTGTCTTTCTCTGGATCAAGCACTTGGCCTCACCTCCCTCTCCAGACACCATCCACAGACAGGTTCAACCAGCTCAGAAGCCCACGGCCTACAGCAGTCTCTGCATAGATGGGGGAAGGCAGGAAAAGCACGGAGGCCAACCTGCATCCCTTCTGATGAGTATTCTAACGATTGAGCTAACATGGCAGCAGTCACAGCAGTGCCTCCAGCACCTGTGTGTTTTAAAATGAGGGATCCTTGCTTCGTTCTTGAAAAAAAACCATCCCATGAGGTTGGATTCCAGCCATTAGAAGCAGGTTGTGAATCCCATGGCTTGTCTGCATTACCGGCATGGCTAAACCCCAGAAACACTGAGCTTTTAATATAGAATTTCTTCAGATTTTTTCCACCACCTGCCGTTTGGCAGTTTGTTTGACATTCCGTGGGCAGAATATAGTGGAGCCCCGTCTGAGGCACAAATATTCCCTACACAGGATGGGAATGTCAGACTGTAGGCCCTGTTACAGGAGCAGACACCTAACTGTGCTTAACTGTTGGGTAGATCACTATCATTAAAACACGTATTATTTATTTTTCCATGGTGCTGGAGACTCCTATTCCCATGCAGATATATGGCAAGGATTGCTGCACCCTCCCCAGCACCGCTCCATCATTCCCAGACTCTCTGGACACTTTACTAGGAGCTAAGCTGCTCCACGACTCATCTCCATTGCACTGAAGGAAAATGGGTCTTGTGGCCATGCAGAAGATTGCAGAAGGCCTTTCAGTGCTCTCAGTGCTCGGGTGGTCTAACCTGCATGTGCATCACAGAGCAAACCTACGCCCACTGCTGAATGGGAGAAGTATTAAGGGAAAACCCCAGATCAGCTCTGTCGCAACAACCCCAGTAAGCCCCAGTTTTCTATCCATATAATACAGGTAGAAATTTCTGCCATCATCTGGCATGAGGACTCACTTGTTTGCTGTTTCTGAGGGATCTAAAAACCACAGCAAGGAAGCGCTATTGCCACAACAAATGACACTGTTCGCACCGAGTTACGCTAACATCCTTTGACCTTAAAAAAGTAGTGTTGCATTTCAGCAATACCTTCAAAGATGTGCATGTAAATTCTCCACTGAGGTACTTAATAAAAACTAAATGAAGTGCAAATATCTGTCTGTCTCCTGGCTTTTGCTAAAGGCAATGCAAGCAGGTAATTTTTGTCCAGGGCATTCTAATTCAGTTCAGGAGGGCAAGTAACAAAAAGCAAAAAAATGAACAGGAGTTTTGTGACCTCTGATAAAGGAGTCAGTGATCTCACAGAAGTCCTGTGGGTTGGGCACCCACAGAAAAGTAACCTTGTAGAAAGCCATCAGTATTCTTCTGTTCACTCTCTCCAAAACCAGGTTAGGTTTGCTCAGCAAGCGTGTGTCTTAAGGGCTTCCCTAGCCTGTAATCAGTCCGAATCCTAGGAATTACAAGGTTGTGTTGTTGCATTGCTTTTTTCCTTATTATTTTCCATAACAAAAATTCTATACTGCCCTTTTACTTCCAACGTCAGCTATGATGTAAGCTTGTACTGACCTCCAACCTCTTCTGTGATAGTTCAGCATGGGGTAAATTAAAGCAGAATTTATTGTTTCATTTGAAACTCAGTGTTGTTGATACCTATACTGAAAATTACCCTGCCATAGCTGTGTGGGGTTAACAAGACTAACAACTTTACGAAGAAGCAGCTGAAATGCCTGTGAATTACTGAAGACTGAGTAAGTTTCAAGGAACATGCCTATTTAAAGGGAAGGTGCCATTTCTGCACAATTACTTTCAAGCTTGAAATAGAAACCTCTCCTGAGAGCTTCTTTTTTTGAAGCCCCCCAGTACAGTCCTACCATCCATAAAGGACACGTGGGAAAAGGTCAGATAAACTACTTCTACACTAGATAAAGACAAGAGGGAAGACATCCTTAGCTAGGGAAAACTCATGTTATCCGTGATAAGGAGGACGCCTAGCATATGACTTTCTGTGTTATCTCATTGTATAGTCTGGACATGAGAATCTGGAGACTTTTTCATTCAAACTTCCCCGTATTTGTTTAGGCTTGGCTTCACTTTGTGTGTCTGCAAGTCCTAAAAACATTTGCCATCTACTGTGTGGAGAGGTTATTCAGTAACCTCTTGTTCTGGCTGAGTTAATTCATTATTTATTCAGACACTCTCAACATAGCTACTGAGCTGCCACGTGACATCCTAGAGATTATAATCCAGTTTATTTTTATACAGTCACAGGTATTAAAAAGAGAAATCCAGGAGGGAGACAACTTGATTAAGTTACAGTACAACATCATTTTTCAGGATGGCAAAAAATATAAGCTAACATATATGACATACTAATGTTACTAAGGCTTTTGTGTCCTGGTTAACCATCCTGAACTGACCTTAGGAATCCATCATTTTGACTAGATACAAAACTTTTAACAGACCTTACTGGAAAAGCTCCCTTAGTGATCTGCATTATCAGCTTACCTCAAGAGGAACAGTATCCCTGAATACTCAGCATTTCCTCCTACGAGTCGGAGCTACTAAAAGGAGTGAGAAAATTTACAACATAACAAATTATTCAATTTGTGATGTTCTCTCAGCCAGATCAGATGACAACAGACAATAATAGACTTTAAACACACATGTATGTTGCCTACTAGAAGGTATACAAAAATAATGCCAAAACTCTAGGCTTAAAAGAAACACCAAGAAAAATTTAATACCAACAATACAGAAACATACAGCGATGGCTGAAGCCTGACCCACAACAGGCAGATTATCAGAAGTCCTCCACCACGAGAAGTGGCAGATAGCAGAGAAGATGGTGATGCTTGCCATAAAAGAAGGGGAGAAAAGACCGCAGAAAGACAGTAAGTCACATTAGCCACCACCCAGCCTCTGGTCTGAGCGATTTAATGCCTTGAACATGTACTAGAAACTTCAGCCTTTACAAACGTATTTTACACATCTTAATTTCTGTGGCCCAGGCAATCATTTCACAGATGGGCAAACTGAGACAGACAGATATGCTGCCGCTTGTCCAGAGCTGTAGCAACAAATCAAGCCCACCCAAAATTGTAAAGGCCTCTGAAAACACCAATCGCAAACCTGCGAAAAGTCCTCTGTCGTGCAGGGAGAGAAGACAGGGATGATAAAGTCTAAGACGAGCTAGCAGATCTCACCCAACGAGGCAGCTTTTCTTCACATCCACGGCTAAGCTTTTTATCCTTAAGTGACACCATCTGTTCTGACAGACAGTTTTATAAAATTTGAATAAGGTGACCTGGATAAAGCGCGCCTGTTACATGGAAATTCTGGAGCCATACGTGGACGCGGAAAGGCTGCGGACAGCTCGTGCAACTTCTCTTCCACAGATACCCAAGCGCTTTCAGCATCTCGTCATAAAAGGCAGCACAAGTCTTTTCTACTATCTTAAACATGCCTGGCAGATGGCGTTCATAAAAGATACCCCTTTAGGGTATGTATTTCATTTATATAAGTAACTTTTTGACAGATGAAGTCACACTCGACCCTTCTCCCGTTTATAGTACAATCGTGTCACTGTATAAGGACCATCATCAAGGACACAAATATTTTATGCCACAGAACATTTGGCTGACAAGTTCACCGATCACCTGGTTAAAGACAGCAAAAAAAGTCTGGAGACTGCACTACCATTTGCTGGTCAATGTGAACCGACAACAGTAGAGAAAAGATGACGGTGGGTCAGTGCAAACTGACCTTCCTCTTTCTCTGACCAAGAAGCTTCTGTCTGAAACTGGACTAGAGCAAAACATAAGCATCTTTTTTTCACTTCTCACCACCAGTCTGACAGGACCATGGGCAGCCTCTGTTCCAGCAAAGATCCCAGGAATGCGACAAGGCTGGTTGCATATCATGATCGAAGGGCACCGGCAAAGTGCACGCAGGAGAGTTTACAAACCTACCCGATACCCCATTTCATGTTTTGTCAGTGCATTCAGTCCCTTCTTTTGGAAAGACTTAATCCACCCACAAACAGAGATAAAAAATTTCACTGCTTGAATGTGAGCTTGTAAGAGAGCAGAGCACTCATTTTTAAAGTAATTGATGAGGATATTTAAGCATTCTTTAACAAGTCATGAATGTATGAAATTATAATTGCCTCTGTGTGTGTGTGTGTGTTCATGTACGCTTGTACATATGCCACACAGACGCAGAGGAGAATTTTTACCATAAGGTGTGTCACCTGCAAAGTACTTGCTACAGGATATGAACTAGACTGGATGTTTGTTATCTTAATAGTGCATGTTAGCACATGTTAGAAATAGTTCTAACGAACACAGGTTTTTTCTGTTTTTTAAATTTTTAAAAAAAAACGAACCCCAACCACCAAACGATCCACAAAACAGTAGGTTCTATTTCTCAAAGTCTGGTTAACCCTGAAGATTCAAAGGAAGCTGCTGCCCCCTTTTGGCACTAAACACAAATGCAAATACTTGGCACTAAAAACTTTCAGATTCTGCAATTACTACGTAATAGACAAGTTTTGATCTTGAAAATAGCATAGAACTGAGACAGCTCCAAATACACTTGCCTATTTAACCAGACCACTCCAGACAACCACGCTAACTTACTATAACACATAGCAGTCTTGCTAAAATAGAAGTGCCTGTGTCCTTCACTTTAACATAAAATCAGTTTCAAAGTCAGGAATATGTGACCTGGATTTCGAATAAACACCTTAAGAGCACAACAGATCTCTGATCTAAAAAACCTCTGCAGTTCCCTGAACTCTCTTATCATCCCACGTCTGTCAGCAATTAGCAGAATACCTGAACTGTCACACTGGACAAAAAAGTAAGATCAAATAAATAGGAAACTGTGCACTAACACTCACTTGATAGCTATACAAAAACTCCCATTTATCATATATAAAAAGTCCATTCCTCAGTTCCAAGCCCAAGCTGCCAACGCTCAGCAGCTGAAGCGCATACCCACCGAAGAAGGGTTTAAGTCATAATGCCCATCAGAAACCCCTTCCCTCAGAACCATAAATAACCATGTAAACTGTAAGTGATACAGAGGGCGGGGGGTGGGGAGGATACTGGTGCCTTTGTGGCTGTAACCCAAAGGCTCTGCTCTCATAAGAGGATCGGCGTGTGCAACCAACAGCACCCTTCTTCACCCGCCCTTCGCCAACGAAGGGTCAACAGCAGCAAACTCACCACAGGTTGTTCCAACAGGGAGCGATCCAGGACATCCCCTTTCTTGTAGGGAGGAAAAGCATTCAGGGCAAGGATGTTTCCAGCAGTGTAAGCCCAGTGGACCAGATCCATAACGACTTCAGTTCAGCAGCGTGACCATTAATGCTTCTGCCCCCCTAAAGAAATTGATAACAAACACAAACACTTGGACAACAGCAAATAAAGTATCGTTAGAAAAAAATACTTCCATGCCACAGCTATGCAAATATTTAGACAGTTAATAGGTAAATGAAGATATAATCAACAGGACTTACGAAGATTTACAGATATATTTAACCATCTGAAGACTCGCAATTTAACAGAAAAGTTACCAGATGTCTCCCAAGCACCCCTGACTTCCAGCACCTGCGGGTAATCAAAATATGCCTGTATTTTCTCTTCGCTTGTTTTTACTTTTCCCAAACCCCCTGTTTGAGACCCAGCCATTGAAAACCAGACAGAGAGTTGATGGCCCCACAAATGATGGAGGAGAAGCTGAGGAGATGGCTCAGGCTGCAGTTCAGAGGAGCAGTGCTTTTGCATTTCAGAAAGGAAATTTGAAGAATGCAGAGTGCCAAAAACTTGATGAGGAAAATGCGATCATTATCTCCAGTAGAAAGTTGCAAAGAAAAAACAGCACCATTTTAACCAGTTTTCCTGGAGTATTTTTTAGGGAACAATGCAATTCTAACATACCTCTCACGAGGGACTGGAAGAGCAACCTCCTGCAATGCCTTCAGAACACTGGCAGCTCCGACGCTTCCCCTCAGTACAGCCGGGAGAAGTCTCCGCACGCTAGGCAGAAGGCTGACAAAGTGACACCAAATAATTTTAACAGGTAATTTAATTAAACACTTGTAAAGTGTGTGGAAAATTTACCCAACTGACTTAAGTGTTCCCTTAAAAAGTTAAAACCCTCAAAAAATATTGTTTGGTCTTATTCAGCCATTTGGCCTAGAAGCTCTGTTCCGAGTCCTGCGCAGTACCGGTGTGGGCATCAGGAACAGATACCAAGGGAGGTCGGTGGCAGGGGTACACCAGGCAAACACAGATAAGGCAAGGCTACTCTGAACCATACGAAGCAACAACTGCCTTGTGAAGAAAAAAAAAAAAAA
>VZSC01006588.1:254407-270311 GCA_013398225.1 Steatornis caripensis | reverse complement strand
ATAGTCTATTACTGTGTTTTATTATATAGTAATTAACAGGACAACACAGCAGAGGAGACTAATCTAATGTTCCACGTATGTTGGGACAATGTATTTGCAACCAATCTGTGAAGCAACTTTAAAAACAACTAGAGCGCTAGACTTTAATTTATGCCAACAGTCAGAAACCACAATCTATACAACATTACTTTACTTGTCTTATTAAGTCTCAGTATTAGAGCCTGAACCTGTGCTGTGGCTAGTAACAAGGCAGACTAAACTCTGGTTATCAGTCAATGCCAACCAATTGCACAGATTAATTACTGTTGACTTCTGGTGGGCTTTGCAAAAGTCTAAGTTTCTAAAAAGCACATAATACAAAATTATCAGTGGTTTATTGAGTTATTTTATGACAGTCTGCTGCACGTTGCAATGGATCGCACCGTAGATGCATCTGCAGCATTCTTAAAGAGAAAGAATGACAATAGAGAGAGGACTGTGATGCCATCTACCCTCTCTCTGCACGACTGTCCTGGTTTCGGCTGGGATGGAGTTAATTTTCTTCCCAGTAGTTGCTATAATACCCTGTTTTGCATTTAGGATAAGAAGAATGTTGATAACACACTGATGTTTTTAAATTGTTGCCAGCAGTGTTTACACTAAGTCAAGGACTTCTCAGTTTCTCACACCGTCCCACCAGCGAGTAGGCTGGGAGCGCACACAAAGGTGGGAGGGGACACAGACAGGACAGCTGACCCCAACTGGCCAAAAGGATATCCCATACCACATGAGGTCATGCTGAACAACAAAACTGGGGGAACTTGGCCAGGGAGGCAGAGGTGGCCACTCAGGGACTGGCTGGACATCAGTCAGCAGGTGGTAAGCAACTGCATTGTGCATCACCTGCTTTGTATATTCATTATCTTCCCTTCCTTTTCTGTCCGATTAAACCATCTTTATCTCAACCCATGAGTTTTACCTTTTTTTTTCCCCAATTCTCTCCCCCATCCCACTAAGGCGGGCGGCAAGCGAACAGCTGTGTGGTGTTTAGCTGCCTTGCCGGTTAAACCACAACTATGGCAAAACAATCCCATTCTTAATCAGAGTATAACTACAATAAAAACAACCAACTTAACCTCACTTTTGGCTTTTTTAAGATAAGTGAAGATTTGGTTGTATTTGTATACTGGAAGATATTATCTTTTGCAACTTGTGTCTCCAGAAAAGCTTTATAAACCACCAAAATATTTTCTTATTCTACTTTAAGAAACCACTAAGAAATGGTTTATGTAAAAACAACTTCTTAAATTCTCATTTATCAGTCCAACGTTATTTATGTTATTTTTAATGGTTGCTGACAACCAACCATAAATGTTATTTAAAAAAAGAAAAAGTTAACTTTCTCCAACATTTTTAAAGTGAAAATTTGTAACCAGCTTATTCACACCTTCCAAGGAAGAACTTCAACCAGGAGAGGGAAAATTATAACATAATCCTCCATTCAAGCCTCCATACTCACCAGTTTTGCCTTAATAGCCCCAGAATCAACACTCTGACCAGTTTTGGCATGTAGCTGAAGTTGAACAGCATGGAGTTGCAAAAGCTGATCATGCACTTCCTTTTCCAATACCGCTTTCTCTGCCTGCGTTTCTGTCAGTTCAGACTTCAGATCAACTAATTGTGCCTGTGAAGATATAATCCGTCATAGTAATTAGAGCAATGAATAAATGGGGTCATCAGAACAGTGATACATAAATATATCATTTGCTGGTACATATGCTGTACACGGTATAATACAGGTAAGAGTACACGCTGTCACAAGTTCCTCTGTAGCCCATCTTAAGCACTGGATGATGTGCAGGCTTTTCTCCTCCCCAACTGCCACCGAATTCATTCATCCACAGACCCAGCGCTGAACAACAACACTGCAAAAACTAACAGTAGCTGGGGTTTTCCTCACGCAGACAATGGCACGTGATGCTGACGTCCGCTCTCGAAACAGGGCAGTGGCATTAAACCTACATAGGACTTAAAACCATAGCAATCTAAACACAATTTAAAACTGGAAAATTGTTAAATCTTCTTGAAAAAATTACTGATCAAAGTAAAATGACAATTATTAATGCAACACTGAAATCAAATAACCCAATTTACAACTGGTCTGTCATCAACAGCTTAACTGAAACAGTAAAGGTGGGCAAATCAGAAGCCATGAATTAACATTCTCCCAAAATGCATTTGTAGAAAACCAGGACTAGTTAGTTACTAACTCTTAAAAAAGCGGGCTTGATGCATTTTAAATACAGTTTACATGCATATCTGGAATAAAAGAACAAGTTCTAACATGTTTACAGGTTACTTGTTATCCTTAAGTTCAGGTAGCATTTTATAAGACAAACATTTATATGTATAAACATATATATATAAACACATTTATATACTCTTTAAAGCTACTATCTGCCCAAAAAAACACAGATGATGATCTCAGGGAAGGGGAATTTTGATCATGCTTAGCATCTTTAGGTAAACTCCTAGATTATATTTTTGCTTCCAAAAATCTGGAACTAAAAAGCAAAACACAAAACCCACTGATTTAAAAAAAAAAAACTCATATTAAAGTAGGGTATTTTAGATAATAACATTATACTGATGTTCAAATTTGCACTGAATATCAAATTGCAAGCTAACAATCATCCCATTCAACTACATAAAACATTGCTTTAAAAGGTCTGTATCAATAAAAACAAACAAAAAAAGGAAGGAAGAGTTTGACTATCAGTGAGGAGGTCTTACTGGGTCGAACTTTAGGTACATAATTTAGACGGACAGGATCCTTAAGCTTCCAGCATAATTATCAGACATAAGCAGACTCTTCCAGAGGTGATTCAGAGCACCCAAACTGAAGTGCAAGTAGATGAGATGGGTCAAGCCAATCTCCAGCTTGCTCCTGCCAGGAAGAATGATCTCCCTTCCTGCCCCTTGGCTATGCCCCCTCACCCGACATCTCCGGGACCTTAGCATCTGCTCTGGTGATTTCAGACCAGATTCCCCAGAACAGAGCAGAATCATCTCTCCCTGTCTGCTTAGATGGAGCTTCAACAGACTAGCTTAGCATTTACTTTTTGTCAAAAGAATGGGGCTGCGTGCGTTTCCGCCTTCCAACTGCCAGCATGACAAAAAACTTGAATAATTTGTAAATCCTCACAGAAGTCTAAAGCAGGAATTGCCTTCTACAATAAGATGATATTTAAAATACCATAAAGCCATATCATTTTAGAGAAATAGGTTACTTACAAAACTGTGTTGTTCTCCCCAGTGACCAGCCACAACTAAAGTCTCTCTGCTATGGATTACCTACCCTCAAACAAAAACAGACACACACCTGAACTAAAGTAGCAAAAAAAAAAAGTATCATCACAGTAAGAGGTGATGATATAGCAGAGAGCAGACAACCAAGACCTTAATAACGAAGGCACAGTTTGACACAGTCACAACTTTACATAACGTATGACAATATTACTTCTACTTTATTATTATCTGTTAATATTATTACATCATGTATAATGGTATTACTTCTACTCTTAAAAAAGACCGCTAATGCCTTCCTCCTCTCAAACTGGCACTAGCATCTAACATACTAGCTTTTATTACTTTTTTATACACACACACGCAAACACACACATTCATCCATTCTAACACAAAATGCCTGGAGAAGCAGAAAGCAGCAGAACAGATAAATTACACCAGTTTAATATTGTCCAGCCTCACCTAGTAGAGAATAGCATATGAGGAACAGAACAGAGGTCCAGGGGAATTAAAAAAAAAAAAAAGATTATTTCCCTGTGCAAATTACAAAGCAGCAAGAATGATGGCTACCAGTTTTGTGACATTCATGATGCTCCAAAGGGATCACAAAGAGACTGTCAAACTCATACAAACTCATAACAAGAAAAAAAAACAGTAGTCTGCATCTGACCTAGGATTTAAATTCACATCCTGCTGTTTTAATAAAGACAGCAAAATGAGAAATGGTATGAGCGCACCTCGTGGCATTAATCTATTTACACATTATGAAAAGTCATAAATTTATCCCCAGGAACAACTGCAGATACAAGAGTGACACGAAAAAGCAAACACAGTAAGCTGGTTTCAAATCTTGTGATCTACTTCTAAGAAGGCCAATAAATCTTTACACTATTTCACAGAAGTTCTGCCTTTAATCAGCTTGGTCAGCTCACTGAATCCTCTTTTATATTACTCTTATCAGCACTGGTTTTTATCCACATTTCCTCACTTTGTTAAGAAGGAATCATATGGAAAGACCACCAAATTCAACAGCTCTACATCCAGTTTTGGAAGATACTCACTGAAAACAAGAGGGGGGTCAGAGACAGCAGATGAAGCAATGAGCGCAAACAAGAACTATCGGTAAGGCCATTCCTTCCGAGAGCACCATTCACTGCACGAGGCAGGGGTTCTACAGAAAAAGATCGTGCTAGATCATATAATTATAATGTTTCAATTTGCATAAGCACAACAAGGAAAAATTAAGGTTGCATGAGCAACTGTACCAATCCTTTAATCAGTAGCTTTTTGGATGTACTCTCCAACAAGACCATCAAAGGAAAAATGTCATGTATTTTGAAGGTCACCTGCGACCGCTCTAGAATTTGCGAAGTAGCCAGTTGGGGGCAGAAGTAATGAACGCCCACCCACAGGAGACCACTGAGCTTCACGGTTAGGAGAGCTTAGGAAAAGCCACCAAACAACAAAGAGAGAACAGAAACTTTCATTGGGGAATAGTAAGGGGCAGAGGCTGAAGAGAAGGTGGTATGCTTACTTTCATAACATCCTTTAACAATAACTTGCTGATTCAGCCAAAAGAGGAACTTGGCTATATTTAGGACAGTATGTAACTGTGCATATTAGCAATTATCATGCATTAGCAAGTATCACACTGCAAGGTAACACCTTAATTTCTCTCTGCTAACTCATTTGTGAGTCTATGCCCCAGGAAACACTCAGTTAACAGCAGGACTGGACTGTGGCTCACGGAAGTATGATTTAATCATGAAAACCTGTATCTAGCCTTACAGCACAGATGGAAAGGAAGAACTGGAGAATCAAGCAGACAGGGCACAAGAAAGACGGAATTTGCACAGCTCTTTTTTCCTTCTATTCTGACAGCTGTTGGCAAGGTCAATGCCTTTTGAGATACGCTCATTTGTCTCTGACTCACTGAAGTCTTGGATACTTTTCTCAGATCAAGATCCATAACTGGAATTAGATGCCAATAGTAAGGGAGAATGCCTGGGCCTGGGCATTATAATGGAAGCCAAAGCTTACTGAAGTCAACCAGAAAATAACTGAGGTTCTTCTTTATTAGAGGAAGTCAGGCCACTTGTTTCAATCCTCCACTTTTCCCTCTTTTCTTGTCTGGAGACAACAATCACTAACTTTTTCTGAGAAATGTTTCAGCTCAATACTGGCTGCTGAGAACTCTAAGAAGTTATGTAAATGAGTCAATATGGAAAAGACTAAGAAAAAAAGAACAGCATTACTGGCAGACACATCTTTTTCTGACGTACCTCATTCAAGTTTATTCTCCAATTTATCAATAATTATTAGACACATTACTGGTAACTTCTTTGCATTTACTGTCCTAATTACAATCCATACACTGACAACCACAGCAGACATACTCCCTGGTTTCTCACCTTTCTTCTCCTTGCTGTTCTGAATAAAAAAACCAAACCAATCTTTAAGATTGATCTGATCTGTCTAGGGTAGGAGGGAGAAAAGGTAATTCCATAAGCCTGTTTTTTTCTTTTCTTCTACAAAGTATCAGTAAACATATGCTATTTCAGAAAGAGTTACTGCTTCAGATGATCACCACACTGATCAATAACCGTTACCTCTAAACCCTATAATAAAAATCTACAAAACTCAGTATTTATTTCCCAAACAATCTACCACACAGATGATACCGGAAGAATAGTTTTGAAAGGCTAACTAAATATTTACTCAGTTTTGGGGCATATTTTGCCATTTACCAGGTATTTTCTATTTCACAGAGATGTTACATCCACGAAAATTAAAAAAAATTTAAATTAAAATAAATCAAGAATTATAAAGTACTCTTTTTTTCCCCGTAAGATATAAAAGAAAGTAAATCATGGCATTCAGCAACAAATACTTATTCCACAGAGCATTCAAAAATACTATTGCAAAAAAAAAAAAAACCCTCTAGACAAAACAGTCCAGACATATGTCCTTCTACTCTTAATCACCAGTTCTTATTTCCTGTTCAAGCAGTTATGAGTTACCAAAAGCCTGTGTTTTATATAAATGATCTTATGCTAAATATGTATTTTAAACTGACAATATAATCAATTTCAGTTTAAATGCTGGGACTGATTGCACTGACAGTCATAGAGTTCTTGAAGTCTTAACCAGTGTTCTTCATTAGGAGGGAGAGGCTTTCACCCTTAGAAACAAAATAAACATCATAGAGGTCTCTTCCAATTATTTTGTATCCTATCTTTTTTTTCAGGTGTTGGTCTGAACTCTCATAAAAGACTACTTATTGATCTACCTGCACGTTTTTCACAGAAAAGTGATGTTAGAATGACTACACAAAATTAATTTATTTCTCTAAGATCTCAGAGCCGTACTCAAAGATCCTATGCTAATTCTGTACATAATGAAGAATAAAAACGTGGACCTTGCCCTGAACAACTTAAAACATAAATACAGGAAGGAAGTGATGAATAAATGTAACATGAAAGAGAAGTACAAACACAGACATATTTGTGTATAGAACCACACAACAGGAAGCAGACAGATGGCATGCTAAGACCACAAGTTACCATTTCTCATAACCATCACTGTTTGAATGAGGCATTAGAACATGCCAGTATCGCAACCTCTGAGTTGTAAAGCATCAGAGGGAGCACACAGAGACTGAGAAAACTTCAGACAGTGGAATGATGGTGACTAACATACCATGTTGTCAGGAAACAATCTACCTCTCACTACTGAAATCAGTTGCAGAGAGGTGGGGGGGCAAGCAGAGAGATGGCCTTGTCAGATGGCAAATGTTCTTAAACTGGCAATGTTTTTAGCTTTGGGAAAAGCTTGTTCATTTTCTGAGCTATCATTCCAATAATTTCTGCAGTACGGACAAGAATTTTATTCAAGCTAATAGATACGAAAAAATATCTAAGACTTATCCATTACCCAGACATAAGGACTCAAAATAGAGCCGAGCTGAATTGGAAAGCTAGGTCATAGACCTGAATAGTATTAGGAAAAGGCAGCAGCATTATCCACCATACCAAATAAAAATGAGACGAAGACCTGAATTCTCTCAACATTAAAGTGTAATCAATGCTTTTTGAGGCTTGTAATGATGCACTTTTCGGTGTATCAATTTCTAGCTCAAGAAAAGACTAAGCATAATGGACATACTAGAAAACACAGAGTTTTCAGCAAAGTAAAGCCAGATACATACAAAAATATCCATCATATTACCAGCCTCCAGTGACTGAAAGTCATAAGCCAAGCACTCATCAAATGCTTCTAAAGTAGCAAATATTCTTTAAAGATTTTTTTTCACTTTCCTTTAATTTCAGCCCTTTAGGGTATACCTAAGTCATTCTCATATCAAGCCTTTTAAACTCATAAAAGTCTGAAAACTGTCGTTTTAAAATGAAAGATGACTTTTTCCCACCATATATATCATCTCTAAATGCCAGCAGTTAGGACTTCAAGAAACATCAAACATCAAACGCAAGCAGACAGACAATAAAAAACCCACACAAACTGGTAACATTTCATCATTTCTATCTCAGTTCCCCAAACAAGGCAGTCTTGTACCATCATTTTATCTGTATGTCTACATTTCTCCCGATTTTGTTCTCCCGATTTTGTCCTCCCTCCCTGCTGATCTGAGCTGAACTCATTTTAGAGATTCAAACAAATCCATTAGAGGGGTAAAGATGTGTATGACTGAAGTTCCTACAACAGGTAAGTTTTGCGTAAAATAGCTGTTCAGTAGGAAAGAGTGACGGATTAGTGCCCTCACACAGGGGAAAGTGGGAAGAGTGAGACCTTAACTAGTTTGCCTAATTCACCCAGAGACAAGAGCAAACAGCCCAGTGGCTAGGCACCACACGTGCAGTTCTGAGCTAGTGACTGTGCTGCTGCCTCTTGTCCAGTCAACTAACCAACACTGTAGGTAGATGAAACTGCAAAGGATGCTGTGGCGTGGAAACTCACAGATCACAAGAGAGAACTGGCAGTGCCTGAATCAGAAGGCCTTAATGACTTGAGAAAGTGCTCTATGTTTACTACAGGACAAAAGCATTCCCCACAAGTCAGTAAGAAGTGAGATTTCACAAGCTCCATTAATTCTGTAACCAATAAAACACCTCCAGTATATATATTTTTAACAGCTAATTTTACAAGAAAGGTCTCTATGAACCCTGCCACTGGGACAAACCAAAATTCATACACAAATAAAGTATATGAGGTATTTTTACTTTTTCAGCAGTGTGACCTTGTCTGAGCTAGGACAGAACCGATTTTCTTTTCAGTAATTGCACTTTTCTATTAAGTCTCTTTTAAGAGACTGCAGTCCCTGAATTTAGCAGCATGTTTTTCAGACAGTGTCTCCTTCTAGGAGTGATAAGGCTCGATGTTTATAGTTATTGCTGGTGCAAAGGTAGGGATGGTGTGCAGAAAGGCTCTTGCTTATAGTTATTCCTATGGAAATCAAGGTTGCTATTTGGCTCTGCTAATTTTCTTAGTCACCAGAAATGAAAGAGCGGAAAAGGGGAGACACCTGCAACCCTCCAGGGGGGAGGAGTGGGCCGGACAGGTGACCCAAACCTCACCAAACACAGTATTCCATCCCATACGTGTCATACTCGGTATAAAGCTGAGGGATCACGAGGGTCACTCTCTCATCTTCTATGACCAGCATCCCAGGAGGACCCTCTCCAATTCTTCTGCCTTCGATTCCGATCCGTGCATTCCCAAATCCAGCTCCTGCCTGCTGCTGAGTACAGTGTGGGACTGTTCCAGTGCCTGCCCTGCAGCATCCGGGGTGACGTGATCGTCACCAGGGGAGCTTGATATTGGTTTTGCATGTATTTGTATATATTTAATTGTTTTTATTATACCTTTCTATTACTGTTATATTAAAGCTGTTTTAATTTTTCCAACCCATAAGCCTCTCTCCCTTTTCTCTTTCCCTTCCCTTCTGGAGAGGGAAAGGGTTAACAGAGAGCATCTGTCATCTGTTCAACAGCCAGCCCAGCCCTAAACCATGACAGTTCTCATGTATTTTATGCTAGACTCAGAAAGTTTACTGACATATGTGTTTATGTATTTAAACATTCACTCCTGATCAGGACTATTAACCTTCTGATTAACCTGGAGTAAGGATCTAAGACCATGAAACACAACAGAGCACATTACAATGCTGCAATTACTCTGTGGCTTCTGCCGCAGCACATTCACAAAAAAGCAATATAAATATCAAGATACAACACTAGCATATCTGCTTAACAACACATGTTGGGGCATTTTTTTAAAGACAAAAATGATGCTTCAAGGCAAAAGTAGGTTAAAAAAACCCCTCATTATGCTTCACAAACAATGAAATCATTATTTCTAAGTGTTCCCACAATGTTACACAACTGCAGGACAGAAAACATTTTTTCAGGATGTAACAGCTGTAGTTCCTACTGCCTGAGGCCTAAACATACTGACAGACACCAGATACATAAGCGGTGTTGGTTCAGAAACAACAGAGCCTGTCACACATGGTTCTGAACCACGCAGCCCACATACTAATAAGTTTCCATAGGGACCCCTAACTTTGGCATCGGCCCCTAGATATAAAGTATCTGAAACTCTTAAGTACAGCGTTTCTGTAATCGCTAGAAGACAGTCGTGTCCACCATCTCAGCAGTGTCACTTCACCACTTCAACTACAGGTCTCCAAAAGACAAGAACACTCCACTCCTCAGTCTTGACTATTTGATCCTTCCTTGGATTCCATTTGTTGCAACTTCCCACACAACCCTATTAAGTTTACTGGACTTGACAGTTTGGACGAGTCCATGAAACAGATCAGAGCCTTATTAATCTCACTGCGCTCCTTGCAAAGCTAAACAATGTGACAGCACTGTACAAAATGCAAGTTTCTATATAAATTACATGCTCGGAAAGCATAACCTTTGTAGATAAAAACCCCCTGATTTCAACACAATCAAAGAACACTTACCGCTTGTCGATGACAAAAATGACTATCTTGTTTCAAGAAATTACTTTAAAAGGTTGTACTTACAAGTTTTTAAATTAAATTAAAAGCCTTTACTTCATTATTATTGTGACCCTAAAAAGGGCACACGTAACTCAAGTTTTTATTTAGAGCTTGACATTTAACAGAAAGGTCTTTATGATGTGGCTAGTAAGAATGTGAGAAAAATATTCTGATCACTGACTCCCTAAGCGAACACTACAGCAGCGTAGCTACGTAAGTAGTCTTGGTAAAAGCGCAGCATATGAAACTGAATGCACAAATGAATCTTAAATCAATTTAGTCCATCTTCCTGTATCACTCTGCTTACACCTACTTACAGAAGCAATTTTTTTTTTTTTTAAATCACTGCTTGTACACTTTGCTGCCAGCGCCAAATTTCTGTCTGCCTCACAACATTTTTTCAGGTTGCCCATGCTTCTAGTTGTTCATTAAGAAGACATAAACCCATTTTTAGAAGTCATATTGGTAGTTTTATTATTGCCATTATTTTGAAGGTCATACTAGCTAAGCAACATAATCCAGTAAATAAAACAAAAATACTGGTTCTCTATCGCTTTTGTTTTTTGCAACTCTCAACAAGTGAGACAGAGAAAAAGAAAACACTTTACTACATGTTAACTGAAACTAAACTAGTTAAACTTGTACAGAATTCTATGGCTTCTGATACAATAAAATGTTAACCAAGAACAGGTGACGCCTTTAAAAAGGTTGTAATTATTGTGAGAGAAGTTATATGTATTAAACTAAAGACAATTTCGTACATAAGTCAACTGGACAATTTTTGCAAACCTGTACTTCCACTTCCTGAGTATCTGAAGACTGCTCACATTTTAGGATATAAAATTAGCTGGATCAAATCTCATTCAATTGATTTTCCAAATGACCACATTCTATCTAGTACCAACAGATACCGATTCCAAAAGAGAAAAAGTATTCAGAGTTAAAAGTGTAATTAACAGAAGAACACCTCAGTAAATACTGGAAATTTTTATGACATCTGAAAAAATTAAACAATTTACTTTTCTTACAAAGTTATTGCAACTGTGCTCCCAATTTTATAGACACGTCTGTCATGGGGCAAAGAAATACCTTGGTCTTCAGCAGGTGCATTTCTCAATACAAGGCAAAGGAGAGAGGGGAAAGAATCCAAACAGACCCTCATAAAAAGGTGTATGGCCCTACCTTGGTTTAAAAACTACTGCTAAGCAACAAAGACGGGCTACAATTCTGCAGTGCAGTCCATAAGATGGACTCGCATACTATATGAAAAGTCACGATGCACACAAAGTTACCTACATTTAAGTTGGTTTAGTTGGAGTTTTTTTAATAGGGATCTTCAGATTACCTACATAATACTTCATACACTTTAGCTGATATAGTAACAAGTTACTTACGGAAGAATCCAGCTTATAGGAACATGCTCCTCTAAACCTGCCAACTGATTCCAAGTTCAGCAAGGACATAAAACTACGTATGCGATTAACTTCTAGACATATACTTAAATATTTTCCACAACTTTAGAGTGTATGTTGGCTTAACACAACTGCCAAGACACAGGGTGTACTCTACCAGAAATTCCTTTCCAGCTTGTTCATTTAAAACTACAGAATCAAATTGGCAGTAAAAGTACTAGAGTTAAAGTCAAGCTCTGCTCTCTCTGGTACATTAACCTATCTCTTTTACTTCTACAAAATTGCGCTACACAGAACTTTTACTCTTCGAAATGGACATTTAGACAATGTCAGAGTCAGATCATATAATTTTTTCACCTCAAGTGATAGGCAAACAGGAAAAGCAAATCCTATGAACTTCTGCTCAACTAAAAATCTACTGAAATCTCTCACACATTGACAGCCAGCCTGCATCTGCTGATTTATAACGCTTTCCAAGAGAAAGAGCATCACAAAACTCTCCTTTAAAATGGCTGTCATCTCCGTTTGTTCCAACAGCCTGAAGCCCTTACTGTCCTCCATCAAGATACACTCCTTCATTTGTTTACACTGAAGTGAAGCTGGTCTCAGAAAAGATGGTGGCTACTATCACCTAAGACTGTTTTTCCTGTTTCATAAACTACGTGGTTCCACCAGCAGAAAAAAGATGAAAACAAATCCTCCTCCTCTTTTGTTTAATTATTTTAATTGAGGACTGCAAATGTTATTAGTAGAGTAGTATATTTACAACACTTCACCACCCTAAAGCACAACTAAATTTATCTGCACACATCCACTGTGCACCTGTATACCTTCAGGTGTAACTCCCTCTTTGGAAACTACCATCTTCCTGGAATACTTCTTTCACTATTCTGAAACACCTGTCACACAATGTTTTACCTAGACTCATCTCTCCAGCAGGATCTATACACCAATGATGCCAAAACATTTTTTTGCACCAAAGTCCCACAGCAGGAGCTTCCATCCACCAAATCAACTTAAGCTGTGCCTCTTCAAAGCAACTGTATCAATCAGAGAATGCATGTTAAGCTGATAAAATTGATAAATCAAAGTCTGAACTGCCTTTCTTTATTCTTGTCTGTAATATTATAATAAGACATGACAATTCCAGACAAGGAAACGGAACCCACAATCAACAGTATGATATTCATAATTTTTCATTATTAATTTGGTTTTCCTTTAGGAAATATCACTAAGTAAGACAACAGTAGGCAAATGCTGCTGCAGAAGTAAAACCTTAGCTTTTAACAGTTACTGGCACATTCAGTCAAAGCATTATTTTAATACAAATAAAGGCGTATTTTTGAAGATGGATTTAACTTATCGGCTTGAATAAGTGTTCGTACCTAAGAAACTATGACTAATGATACTTCTACGAATGCGATGAAAGCTTTGCATTAAAATGCAGAAGCACTATAAAGTTACATTAAGTAATTACTCCAATTTCAAAAGTTATATGAAATACAGTAACTTGTACTATAAGAAAAAAAGTAAATCCACTGATTAATACAGAATTAATGTTAGTGACTTCTTTCAAAAACATGTAACTGTATCCTTCATTTTGGACACTGAGGCTTTTGACTGTGCACATGAAAACAAAAGATACTCATTCTCAACAGAGCAGCTCCATCTTTTGGAGATGTTAAATGGCAGTTTTCATTTAAAGTTTATGACTCCAGTAATCATGAGGTCCTAAAAGTAACAACCTTCAAGATAATACTATCACCTTCTAAAGGTCCATCTGAAAGATAGAAAGTCCTTTATAGGTATGGGGCCTAGTACTAGTACCAATAATAAAAATATTTCACAAAATAAAAGGCTTTTTATTCACTTCTAAAGCACTCACTCTGGATTCTCACTATCATTTTTATCAAACAATTAACTTTACGCACTTAGACATACACAATAATTATGCTATTACAACTACTGTGCTCCTTTGCTCTTCAACTCATTTGAGATTGAGGCACAGACTATCCGTTACTTAGGTGCCCTGATTATTGTAATTAGATACCTAAATACCTTTCAGGATCTGAGTTTTATCATTTCCTTTCAAAACATTTAAGCTTGAAAGAATTTTTCAAAGAAATACTTACCAAGCATGAACTCATTCTCTTAAAATAACCTGAAAACTCATTTGTTTTACAGGCCTGTGCACAACACCTACCATCCCTGCGTAATATGCAATAAATACTGATTGTCTACTATAAACTCAGAAATCTTATTTTACTACATCTACACAATTACATCTACTGTGTAGCTTGACAGTATACATACATATACAATACCAAAATGTATATGACAGTATAGGAACATAAACACAAAAAATACCACAAACATCACTATACTAAGTATTCTGGTAAAATAAAGACTGCAACGAAAAAAGCTCCTAGTTTAATGAGGTCTTTGTTCTACTCTGAAATATCCTGTTCCCCTGTTAAACTCTATGGATTATTTTGCATAACAATGTCTTCATACCAGGAAGAAACCTGATTAAAACTAAAGTCAATTTACTTTACTTCCTACTGCAAGGCAAGCCTTCAGGAGAGCAGGTTACTGCTCTTTATTATAAAAAGGACTGAAATAACTGAATTCTGTGGTTTACTTGTCTACTGAAGCTCTTACAAAGCACATATTTTCATGGTTTCTAAGAATTTTCCCCCTCATTTTAACATATATTTAAAAGTTGGTAGAACAAGCAACAGAACTCTAAAAAGCATGGCCTACACGTGATAGTGAAGATTTTGGACCATTTTAGCCCAGGGAAAAGACAACTGAGGGAAGACACATCAACAGTCCTTAATATGGAGTAGAAAGACATACGGAGCAGCTAACATTCACACATGCTAAGGGTGAGACAAATGACATCGCCTACTAAAACAAAGATGACTCAGTTTGGACTGCGGTTATTATAAAAAGACTGTAAAGTTCCCCAGAATCTCCTTTCCGAGCACTCCGGTTCTTGCACAAGTCACAGGACCTGCGGTCCTGCCTCTTGAGCAGCATCAGCACCAGCCACCTCAGCTCCAGCTTGATGCTTCTTTCTTCCCACCCTGACTGAAATTCTGGATTAGCCACAAAGAAAATTTTTCAACAGTAAGGGGAGCTACTATTCTTCTCACAGACTGTGCGATCTCTGCTATTTATTTCCTGACCTTAAGTTTGGCACAGAGCTATTTAATCTGCCTTGCAGTATGAAGGGACAAGAGGATCTGTCAAAGTCCATCCACAATCCATTTCTCTGTTTAAATTTACATGCAAGCAGGAATAACGTCCTCATTTTGACTACTGACTATAAGCTTTAAGCATCTTGATCATATGCCTTTCTCCCACTTTTAAAAGGCCTTGCAAATTCACTAAGGAATTTTTAAAAGGCCTTGCAAATTCGCTATGGCCCTAATGCAAATAGGGGACCAGTCAGTGGCATCTGTTGCTCAAGACTGCTGCTTTCAACATCAAAGGGAACTTTTTTTGGCACGCACCGCTGCGTGCCCACGCTGTAATAACCAAAGCCAGAGGATGGGCACGGCCAGGCCTGAATCCCCCAGGGCTGGTCACGGCCCCCCGAAACGCGGGGCCACGTTAACCCCGGCCACCGGAGCAGCCTGACCCCGACGGCAGAGGCCCCCGGGGGCCTGCTCAGCCCCCCTCACCTCCAGCTTGTGGTTGATCTGGGACACGGTCTGCGCCTTGTGGCAGAGCTGGGCGAAGCAGGAGCTGAGGCTGGTCATCTTCTGCCGCCCCTCGTATGTGATGTCGGCCTGGTCGGGGTCGATCTCACCCAGCAGCAGGTCCACGTCCACGAAGGCCTNCAGCCTCCCGGTCCCCTTGCCGGGGAGCGTCCTCGCCGGCCGGTGAGGCCACCGCCTGGCCTCCGCCGGCAGGCGCGGGGCGTTCAGCCTGCGTCTCCCACCCCGGCTGCGAATACCGACTTCTCCCGCCTTGACCTCTCTTGGAAAAGCCGCTCAAAAATGCCCAGGAGCCGCCTAAACAAAGATTGTTTTCCCCTAGGAGAAACGGCGTTTTTTACGTTGCGTTTAGCAATTTCTCAACGCCAGTCCTCGTGCGGGGGCGCGTCGCCCGCCCGTGGGGGAGCCCGGGGTGGGGTGAGGGGTCCCCGCCTGGGCGCGAGCCTGAGGCGGGG
>VZSC01006588.1:233933-254185 GCA_013398225.1 Steatornis caripensis | reverse complement strand
GGCCACCTCGGCCCGGCGGTTCGCCCCCCCCAGCACGCCCCTCACGGGCCTTCCCCGTGCCCCACGTGCCTGCCAGAAAAATCCCACTTTCCCTCAGGTTCAAGAGAGCGGAGTATCAGCAGCTGGAGCACCAACAAAAACGACCGAAATTTCCCCCGCTGCCTTGGGGGTGGGAGAGGAAGGAGAAGCCTCCACGTCTGTATTCGCAAACGCGATGAGCAGGTGCATGACACGCGGCTGGGTCTGTGCTTACACATTCGTTGCTTGCACTCGGCAAAGATGCAAGCTTGCAACTATTGTGTAAAAAGGACCGCCCCAGGCACCTTTGCATCTCTGCAAGCACTGACGAATGCAGTTGAACCCGTGTAAAAGGCATTCGCATTTTTTTTAGCTCATCCTGGTTCTGAAAACGAAATAGATTTCAGAGAAGAAGCTCTCTCTACATGGGTGCTTTCTCCAAGGCGCTCACCTTGGTTACAGCTTGTGTTCTTTGAAATACTGCGATTGATTCCGATGTCGATTTCAGTGGGAGCTTTATTAGTGGGTCTTGTAGAGATCTCATGTAGCTTGGCTTTATTGTATCAAGGTTGTAATTCCACATCAAAAGAGAAAAAGGATCATTTTAACCCAGATCAGGATCCTAATCCCGCCTACGACGCAGCCCCGCAAGCTGCCCTGACAGCACAACAGAGGGGAGGCACAGGGGCCTTCCAGTCAGCAGAGCAGTGGGAAACGAGAACATGGCAATGACACCAGCATCCCCGCGTGCCCTGCCCTTGGGCTGTAGGGCATCCTGGGATGAGTTTTGGTCCTTGCTCCACTTTCCATAAATAATTGATTGGGACACAGAGGCAGAAATATAGTACTTTACAGCTCAATGGTTAGACCACTCACCTGGAATGTGAAGAGAGAGGCCAAAGCAGGAAAGAACTGTATTTCCATCAATCTGTGCTTTCAGAAGAGCTGGACAAAAGCAAACTTCACCACTAACGGTATATACCACATTCCTCTGGGATCTGCTATCATAGGCTTTAGAGGAAACCTACACACTGTTGTTGCAAACCTGCTTGTTTGCCCTTTACCATTCAAATTGTCTGCACTCTAATTGAAGGTAAGTAGTAACAAACTGCCTAACTAGCCCACCTAACAGGGGCTTGTCTTACTGTTAAGCCCATCAGTAACAGAAACAAAATCTACAAACACCTTTCACAGAATCACATAATCACAGAATGGTAGGTGTCGGAAGGGACCTCTGGAGATTACCTAGCCCAACACCCCTGCTAAAGCAGGTGCCCCCACAGCAGGTTGCACAGGAACACATCCAGGCAGGTTTTGAATATCTCCAGAGAAGGAGACTCCACAGCCTCCCTGGGCAGCCTGTTCCAGCGCTCTGGCACCCTCACAGTGAAGAAGTTCTTCCTCATGTTCGGGTGGAACTGCCTGTGCTCCAGTTTGTGCCCATTGCCCCTTGTCCTGTTGTGGGCACCACTGAAAAGAGCCTGGCCCCATCTTCTTGATACCCACCCTTCAGATATTTGTAAGCATTGATGAGGTCCCCTCTCAGTCTTCCCTTCTCCAGTCTGAACAGACCCAGGTGTCTCAGCCTTTCCTCATAAGAGAGATGCTCCAGTCCCCTCATCATCTTCGTAGGCCTTTACATATACCTACACCAGAAAAATCTGGCTTGGTAAATTGGTGTACTCAAAATAGTAGGTGGGTAAAGGATTTAAGTGTCTAAAGTCACTCAAGTGCTTCTGAGCCAGCTCAGCTTTACGGAGCATTTGCTTGTTCTAATGTTCACTCTCCAGAGCCATATTGACTGCCTTTCTTAGACAACAGGATCTGACAGAAAATCAAAGCATTTGCTGTATCAAAAGCTAAACTATTGTTGTTTAAATTAGTTCAGCCACACAATAAAATTAATTGCTTCAGGACTACCAGTTTTATTTGTTAGTTTTGGCTTTGATTCTGGTAGATACCCCACTGCAGAAGTACCTATAGAATCACTTTACATTCTTTGCCTTTTTTTTTTTCTAATGGAACAGTAATCTTGCACTTAGCCAAGCATTAGAGTTTTCTGCTAATATATCTCAATAATGCATTTGAACGGTATCTGCTTATCTTGAGAGGGAAGTTTCCCATAGTTACTATGTAATCTATCTATTGTAAATACTGCCTTTAAAAACTTACACTTAATGTAATTTATGCATGACTGCCTCTTTTTAAAGAATCACATATTCTCATTTTTTTAGTGTCCTTTCCCTTTAGCTTAGGGGTTGGTCCCACTCTATCTCAAATTGTCCTCATCTACAGTGGTATCAGAGTTTTGTGGTCATTAATTTTAGTTCTTTCATCCCTTATCAGTGCTACTTTTGTTTTGCATGTTCTTACATTTCACAAGTCAAACAAGGTTTTGTCTCTACTTATTTCACTCGGAGATTAGCTTCTCAAACACAATTCTTTTAGAAGCCTACTTGCAGGATAGTATCTGTCTAATACTTGCTGGACTATGGATAAATGAAAAGGAATGCTATATATTATTAAGAAAATTTGCGGTTATGACATCAAATCTTAGTAAATGTAGTTATCATTAGGTTCTATTTCTATTCCTCACCAGAAATACTGTGTAAAAAAGGGGTTGAAATTAAAAGCCGATATCACTGATATAAGGGTAAACACGTGAATAATTTAATTATCTCAAAACTATACTTGTAGGTCCCCTAGAAAAATCTGGTCAATTCCAGTTACCCTTGAAATGCCAACCAAAAGCCCCCAGACAACCTGAACTCTGTTCTCTAAGCAATCTTTGTGGTAATTGTGGAACTGAACCTAAGAGAGGTTAGTAGTGCTGGCCTTCAATTAGATTAAATTGATTTAAAGAAAACTGTAGTATACTCTACCTTGATGACATCAACAAAATAACTGAAGAACATCTAAAGAACAGCGGTAGTTTTGAGTCAACCAGTCTACCAGTAAGAATACTTTCTACACCCAAAAGACATTTCTAACCATGAAATAGTGGCAGCAATTTATGCATCAAGAATAATTTAAATTTGTTGAATACTTCTAATGCCAAAAGGACTTCACTGAAAGTTTCCTGATCTGCTAACTTGACCTTATCTATCATGCGGCAGAGCTGCTGAAGCTAATCACCAGCTAATTTCTTCACATATAATTTATGCACATAATTTCAATTATTCTAGAGAAGGTACAGTATAGAGAATGTGAGACGTCTGTGGTGCTCCGCTATCAAGTACATCTGCGTACAAACAGTACTTCATTAATTTAAACCTATGTACTTTAACTGATTACTGGAGTACCTGACACAATATCTAAAAACTTACTTTGTGCTTAAAGAGTAAATGACCCAAAGCATGAGGAGGACACATTTCCGTACAAAACAAAGGAAAGTAATACCTAAATCAAAAGGAAAAAAACCCCCCACTTTGATCGACATCACTGCTGCTGTATATTTGGTGTCTGGTGTCCATGCCAGGACTGGGGAAGTGCTGTGTGACATATTCTACAAACCTTTGGTTAGACCTAGCCTCAGCACAAAGAATTTACAATATAAACATGTGTGTTTGCACATGAGGGTCAGTTCACCCGGAAACTTCTGTAATTGCAGCTGCCCAGCTGGCGTGCCAGGCTGCAGCGCACGCACGTGTCAAGGCCACCTTCTGTGTGGTTAGTGCTGAAGCATCTTGAGCGGTTTGATTGCGCGGGTGGTTGTACAGTCACAAGCGGGGACACCAAAGGGGAAATGGAGAGAAAACAAAGAACATCTTGCAGTATCAAAGTATGGGAGAAAATTGAGAAGATAAATCAGGATTTTCATGTTCCAAAAAAGGAGGTAGACTACGTGATTAGAATGTGCCTTTCTAAAGCACATTGGAGAGAAGTTATCCATCTGCGCTGATACTTAAATGGACATATATTTTCAGTTGTCATTACAGAAAATTTCTGCTAACAAAACCCAGACTTTTTAGTTTTTTACATTTTAGGTGATTCCTGCGTTGCAGGCCTGGAGAGTTCATAGTTAGCTGCCTTTTACAGTCCATGCAGTGAGTCCATGGGTGCAGCCATTCACTCACTTCTCTTTTGAACAAACAGTCACTCTGTATTAGTCTCTTTTTACACAAGACAACTTCCACAAGTCACTTCTTCAGACCAGCTTTTCTTTTGTACAGTGCTTATTGTGGTCTTATTCCTGGGCTTATTTCTATGCACATGCTTATGCTTAAATGTTCCCATTCTGAATTTTTGCTTTATTTTTTAAAATTAATACAACACCTGCCAAAAATGTTCGGCTTTTATAGCATGGAAGAACGAAACCCTCTTTTTGTGCACACAGTGGGTATAATTTCGAAAAGTGCTGTTTCAGAGTCCTCATCATGTTGAAACTGCGCCTTGCAGTTTGAACAGTAGGCAATTTTTCACAGTTTAAGCTCCGTTCTGGTTCTGTTGGATGCGTAGTCACTAGCACGCTGCTCTTAAAGGCTAAACGCACTCACAAGAAATGGAAGGGCCAGAACTAGCTCGCTTCACATGGGACTCTGAAAAGCCTGTACAGGTCATGGTTGTTAACTACTGGCTTGAACCACTTCTGTGTGTGCAAAATGCTAGAAACAGAATTGTCATGGTTCCAGTATCAATGGGATGATCCATCCCTGCAACTTTATTTTAAGGTGGCACTGCAAGAGGCATGGTCTTACACAGGTTAATTACGGATCTTACATAAATGTTCATATACAAAAGACCCGTGTATTTGAATTCTGGATTGAGAATGGATTCAGCCATCGTATGTGCACTCTTTTTTCCCCTCTTCATTCCTTCTGGGACTAACTTGAAATATCATTACTAGGAAACTGTCATTATACCATGCCATACCAATCTGTGGTTTCATGGCTCAGTGGCTCAGTTATTAATGAGTAACAATTCTGCATCAAGCAGATGACATCAGCAACAACACTTTGAAGGCCAGTTACAGCAGCATCGGTGCCATATATGTATGACATTATTTAAACTGACCTCTTCCATGTAGGTGCTGCTTATTTGTTGTTTCTGCAGTGCCTGCCCCAGATGCACCTGATCTTGGCTGGCATCCCTCAGCGCTATCATAAAACTGGCAATGAATTTTTGTTTAACAAAGTTTCATTCCTTTCAACAGGTTTCACTGTGCTAATTCCTCTGGAATGCAAACGTGGCATGGACAGGTGAAATGTGAGAAATTCCTAAGGGGTTATCACATTTGTGTCCTCTATGTAGCCAGCATGCAGGAAGAAAAGGAAACTTACCTTTTTGTGTGGAGGAAAAATCTGCTTTAAGCCATCCAGCAGCTGTTTCCAGTGTATGAAGATGACCTTGCCTGAAGTTAGAAAGCGCATTCTCCACATACTATGAAAGTGGATTAAAAATATTTCGACGAAACGCTTGGCTTATGAAGAAGATTGAGACATCATTTTCAGACAGGTTTCTGATTGGTTTTTGTGAAACCCGACTTGCAGTTTTATTTTCTAAGAATAAAACACAAAATCACTTCTGATAAATTTATAATCTTTCTATTAAGTATCACTAATTTGTCTAGAATGCATCTAGGCTGACATTCTTAATTCAGTGTAACCCTCTGAGGGTCTTTGCTTAAGAAACATTTCTGTAAAGCATTTCAGATTATTTCAACAAATGATTAAGGGAAGCATAATGTTTTTTAAAAAAATGTTATGATTGTTTCCCTTAGCAGCCTGATGCATTCTGGAGAAAAGTGCTTGACTGGAGGTAATCTTTACAGCAGACAAATGCCATTTGTTATCCCTATGAAAACGAGTCCAAATCCAAGCAAAAAACCTCCAGCAAAAAGTAATTATAAATTCACATGTGCTCAGTGGCAGGCACTTGACAGCATATGGCAGCTAAATATGCCGAGGATTCTTTAGAGCATACCCCATCACTTAGCAGCAACTAGTTGCCAAACTGCTCCTACCCATGCCCTCTGCAGTACCTAAGCTGATCTTCTGCAATTTCTCCTTTCCATAGACAAGGGACACTTCGACTGTAAGAGCTCGGTTTCTCCGTGTTTCTTGTGATAATATGCATTTTCCTTTGTGTGGTCTGTGTCATCATGTACGTTACAAAGGAGCCACCTTCAGGTTTTATGGGCTATCTTAACTCAGACACTTCTAAACGCTCTGTAACTAGAGTTTTGCAGATTCATTCTTCTAATTTGATGTAATCTTACTTAGTTGCGATTTTCTAAATGTAATCTTAGGTTAAAAAATTATGCTTTGATGGACATAGGTGTGCTTCTGTCAAACCTCTGACTTTGGTGAAGAAAAGGCCCAAACACCACTGCTGTAGATGCTGAAATCTTGCATGAGGCAAGGATAATATTTTTAATTTAAAATAAAAATATAATATTTTCATTAGATTAACTGATATATTTGGGAAAAAAACCCCAAACTTTACAGTCCTTTATGAGCCCTTCTTTAGATCTGAAATAAAAGCAGGAATCCTGAAAGATCTTCTAATTTCCATCAACTCAAGCTTATGTTTTACCCAAATTTGTCCAATATATTTTACTACTTTGCTGTGATACTCTATAACCAATGTCCATATCAAATGCCAACAACACAAAAGAGTCCGACACGGTCTTTGGGGTTTAGCAGGTTTTGATCTGAGGTGTTTAACTTTGGTTAAAGCACACGCTGTGTAGAATGTCCCTGGGACTTCTCGTGCAGGCAGGTTGCAGGTGCTATCGTTCATTCTTTCTGACAGAGAAATGACGGAGGGCAATATCATGCCTTTAGTCCTGCACAGGAGTCCCCATCAAAAGGTATGGAGAGTTTACATAAAAACTGTTGGCAGGAAATGGCCACCAGTGATTGACCTCCATAGCATCCCCCTGCAAAGTTGTGCAAGTCATGGGACAGCAGTGCTGCTTCCACAACAGAGATCCTGGAATGTTTGTTCACCTTTTCTTTTTGAGTAGCTCACGTCTTCTCGTTAGGCTTATGCTCAAACAGTCCTGTGACTCTTCATTGGTTCCGTTGCCATCAGGTCTCCTAGAATCAGTAAAACCCACAGGTCACAGTTTTGTGCAAAAGCAAAGGCATCAGCTGTGGTGGATGCGTGTCAGAATTTGTACAGAACAGATTTAATAGGATCACCTTTTGTAGCTATCACTTTAAAACACCTAGCTGCTGAAAGCAGACATATGTCAGAAATTAATGGATACATAATATCATTCTTTATTAAATAGTTGTTGTTAATCACATAAATGACCTATTAAACCAATAAAGTTTCCTTTCATTATTTTGAAAAGACCATGGATATGGATATTACTCAAAATTGCGAAAAGCCAAGAATATTGCACCTTACTGTGGCGTTACCTTGTAACTACAGCTGTGGGTTCTAACTAACATTGGCTGCGTGACTTACAATTTACAAAACAGGGAAGGATGCAATATAATGTTCTTATTTAAAGGGATTCTCAAACTGACTCTGCAGTACTCTAGAGCTCTAAACTGCAAACTGTTGGGTTTGATCTGCATTTCTTCCGACCCTCCTTGAACAAAAAATGTTTGCTTTTTGATGATATTTTTGAAGAACACAAATTCCTACATAAGATCCTGAGCGTTACTATCTTAGTGACCTCAGCATTTAAACTCAAATGTCAGTGGAAAAAGGGGATTAAAATAGCTGTCACTGTGCAGAAAGGTTTTACACTTTTGTCTGGGTACTTTGACTCTTTTAGGGGGGAAATAAAAAAGGCAAAACCACAAACCAGGTATCAAACTCTAGATCAAAATACATTAAAATGTTTGTTTTAAAGCACCACTGCTAATCCTGCTCACTCACTCATTTTTGCTCTATTGACCACTATGGCCAGGCAGGATTTTTCTGCACAGCTTGTTAAACGTGCCCATTTGACAGGTTTGGTTTTTTTTTAGGTTTAGGAAGAGGTTTCTGCTCTTGCTGTTTGGTTTAGCAGATGCTGGGTTGCAGTTCTGTACTTGCAGCGTAGGGGATTAAGGAGACAGAAGAATCTGCTGGAGGGAATATGGCAATTGCCCAGTGTAAACCCAGCTGCATCCAACAGGCATTCCCACCGAGGACAGTCCCCAGTTCAGCTATCCATTTGCCAGATCAACTTGACGTCATCTTCTGCTTGGAAAAATAACTAGCCCTGTTCTGAATTCAGGGAATAGGATTAGCTACTACCGAAAATATGATAGAGAAGATATTGCAGCCTGCTCTAGGAGCACCTGCTTTAGCAGGGGGATTGGACTAAATGATCTCCAGAGCGCCCTTCCAACCCCTACCATTCTGCGATTCTGTGAAGGAAACAGGGCAAAGCAGATCAGTACGATAAGATACAAAGGTCTCCTAAGTACACTGCTTTGTATGTTGTAAATTGCTGAGTACAAAGGAAAAAAACAATGCATAGAAAGTTCCTAAAATAATCACAAGCCAAACTTTACATTTCTAGCTGGCACAGCTAATACTGAGAGAAGCACTAATAAGTAGAGGGAAAACTCTGACGGGAACTTCAGAGGGTAAATAGATGGGGATATCTCCTTGATCATCTACCTCTTGATTTGTACTAAATGCTTTTCAAGCGTTTCACTTTCATAATTTTCAAATACAAGAATAATAATGCTTTGATTTATGTGAATTTTACAAACACAGGTAACTTAGACTTTTGTCCAATCTTTAAAAAATCTGTACTGACCAGCAGCACTCAGCTGTATCACAGATATGCAGAAAATGAATAGAACGTTTTAGCTTGAAAATAACAGCTGCCTGGGTTTGGGGCTTGGGGGTGGTGTGGGGTGGTGTTGTCTGAATAATGCAAGAGGAAGAGTGAAAAAGTTTTAGTGTTGGTTGTAGTTGTGTTTTTACTGTTTCTAATACTGGGTCACAGAAGATACCAAGGTTTTACAGCCCCACTATAAAACAGCTCTTTATCTTTTCTCCACTAATTCTGTGGTGTCACATTTAACAAAACTAGGAAACTGGAGATAATATGGATGTTTGCAGATTAGATGTCAGGTAATAAATAACACTAATTTCACATACCTACAAATGTAAAGGCACCTTATCACTGTTTAAGTTTCTCGCTCTTTGTAATGCCTGCCAACATTTTAACCCAGGCAAATTACGGCATTGTTTTTGCTGTTTTTTCACTGGGATAAAATACACAGTCATAATAACCTTTTATCAGATTTCATGGTATAAAAGGACTTTAGTGCTTAATTCAAGCTGTATGTTGCTGAGACAATTTCAGAGCTCCTGTTTTGGAAGATGTATTTATCTTGCCTTTTAGTCTTCTTTTCTTTTCTCAGTGGTCTAAGTACCACTTGCCCAAGAAGATGCAGCTGTGACCCTGCTGAGTCAGTGCAATGCTACAGAGCTACAGAGATCCCCAGAGAGATTCCTTCCACCACCAGGAGACTCTACATCAGTCACAGCAAAATTAAACAACTCCAGGTAGGAAAATGTCCAGAAAAAATACTTTCTGTAGTGCACTTTAACCAAAAGCTGTGCTTCCCAGGTGGCAGTGGCTTTCAAGTAAAGGGAGACTCTTACTCCACGTTCTAAAAACTGATGAAACGCTGCCAGATCTGTTTTTATTCTTCCTTACTTTTTAAGGATGTGTAAATATATTCCTATAGTGTTTTCATTATCCTGCAGTCTCCAAGCAATGGTTCACGCTGCCACAATAATATTTTGTATGTAACTCAAAAAATAGTAATTCACAACTAGGAGCCGGATGTTGGCTTGGTTTTTATAAGGTCAAATAACCATTGAGTTCCAGAGATATTTTTTTAATTGTTAAAAGATTTTGCTACTTTTGATACAATGCAATGCTTTTTCCCTGTAAATTGAAAGGTTTTATGTAGGTAGAATCATTTCCCCAATGAATGAAACTGAAGTTTGTTTCAACTTGAGTCTCAGGTACAATTGCTATTGGAAATGGAAGAGGGANTATTTTGTATGTAACTCAAAAAATAGTAATTCACAACTAGGAGCCGGATGTTGGCTTGGTTTTTATAAGGTCAAATAACCATTGAGTTCCAGAGATATTTTTTTAATTGTTAAAAGATTTTGCTACTTTTGATACAATGCAATGCTTTTTCCCTGTAAATTGAAAGGTTTTATGTAGGTAGAATCATTTCCCCAATGAATGAAACTGAAGTTTGTTTCAACTTGAGTCTCAGGTACAACTGCTATTGGAAATGGAAGAGGGGGTAGGTAAGTCAGAGTCTAAGGCAGAGCATGAGATGTTTCTAAAAGCAATGCTAGGCCTATCTAATAACCTGTATGAACAACAGCGGCTTCTAACTGAAGATGCCAACTACTTGTGTTATTAAAAAAGTTTATTCTAGGTTTCTTGAGACATCACTGGAGCACACTATTAAAGGCATGATCAGTTTATGCTCATCTTGCGCTGCAGTCTGGAGCAGTGCTTCTCTCTTTCCTACTCTGAAATCTATTTATTTAATAAATTCAACTTCTACGGATAGAAACAAGGGAGATACAAACATCTGTATTATATATGCTTGCTGTGGATCAATTTAATACAAATAATAAGAAATGATTGATTCAAAAGAGATAAATTTTCTCTTAAATATGCTTGTCCTCTTACAAAGAATATAATTTTAACTGCTCTGAAAGGTATCTTTGATTTTGCTTTCAGGATTGAATGAAATGGGCAAAAAGGCAGCTTAGAGCAGCATCTGGGATACCTGTTGCACTCTGAGAAACAGTAATTTTGCAATTTAACTCTGAGAGTTTACTTTTCTTTTAGCTGCTATTAATATCTCTTGTTTTCTTGTTTAGCTCCCATAGCTACAAGAGTCAAAGTTCATTGGTGTGGTTTACCTATATTGATGTGCTATAGTTAAAGAAAAGATCTGTCAAATGAATTATTAGGAAATGCATTTTCTGTGGAAAAAAAGGTAATATTTTCTTTCCAAGATAAGGAAGACAAGCCATTTTTCCTTTGTTAGGCTAGTTGCCCATACCTGTCAGCTACTCCTCAGTTACTGGTAAAGTGGCCTTAGGTTCTGACTAGAACAAAAGACAGGTGTTTGTTATAAATGTTGGACATAAGTGCATAGAGTAGTGGAGAAAATGTTTTATGACCATTCAAAACAAATGCTGTGTGAAGCCATCTAAGGAGAGAGTTTTTCACTTTATACATTAATTCAACTGAGCAACCAGCGTGCCTTACCTCTAGTACTGACTTTGCACTGAAAGGAAATACGTCCTTTCATGCCATCTGGCTGTAGTTACATAGATTCTTTCCTCAAGATTAGGCTGGGTCCATGAATGTATTTTTCACTTTTCTTTCCATGCAACAAATTCTGTTTCTGAGGTCTTGCCATCATAAATACAGATGCTTAATTTTACACAGCTGAGCAATTCTACTGGCACGTATCATACTGCTTGTAGAAACAGGTTTTGATTTCTGCTTGTAAAGTACACATCTCAAAGCGCTACAAGAACGCTACTGGGTTTTTTTTTTGTTTTGGGGTGGGTTGTGTTTTTTTTTTAAAAAAAAATTCTTTCATTTGCTTAATCTTAGAGAAAATAACTTATTTTCAAAAAGAAGTTGAATGGAAATCTAGAAGCCCAGACTTTCCACAGCTCACCTCCAAGAGAGTTTTATGTGTAAGCATTCACATATACTATGGTTTGGCAATTAGCAGCCTCAGAAGAATAAAGAAATACTGTTTCAAACTGAGCACCAATGACTTTTGGACAATTCTTCGCTTTGGTTATTATTAACACTGTAAAGAAATTAAAAAGAAAAGAAGATACATTTATATGCTGAATACAATATGTTTTGAAGAAAAACAAGTAAAAAAGTAGATCTTTTTTACTCAGATCGACTTTGTATTTGTTCTGACAGGGTTAATCATCATTGAAAACGCTGGCTGGGATTTTTGCTTTTGGTATTTGTACTAACTGGGATTTGCTATAAACAGACTTCATACTAACAAAACTAGATTATTTTTAGCATCTTTTTTCAATAATTTCTGCCTCCTCCTTGATTTGAAGATCAACTACAACGTGTTTACTCTCACTGTAAGATTTAGTTTATTTCTAACTATATAAATACATGAGATTTTATCTGCTAAAGGAAAACTGTTTCTATGGCCCCCACAATAGGGGACTGGTTTAAGAAACTGCTTATAACAAATCCCAGTTTACAAAAATTCTAAAAGCAAAAAAAAAAGTCATTAAAAATGAAAAAATTATTAAAATATTTCTATTAAAATATCTTAAATCCATTTTGAGGAGATCTACTTTTTAAAATGTAAAACTGTATTAGTATCACTTTACAGACAGTCCAGTTAGAGAGTAAAACATCACTTCATAGCAGAAAGAGAGCTGACAGGCTTTGAAAGATGTCTTGATTGAGATTAGAAAGGCTGGGTGGTTTGTAACAGCGTGGATAAATGTTTAAGTCTCAAAACTGCATGGTCACAAAGCCTGGCAAAGCATACCAAATCGGTGGAAAATAGAAATTATAATAATCCACATCAAGAATCCTAACATCATTACAAAATGAATGTCTGTACATTGACCTTCACGTAGTGCTCTGTGACTTACTAAGATGAAAGTTAAGCCTCTTAGAGGCATACAGCAATCAACTGAGGAAAAGCTGGAAACACTGATTTTGAACTTATAGGAGAACACATGTTGAACTTATGAAGGTTCAGATTTGTTTCAATTTCCTTAAGACTGTTTTATCACTTGCATATGACTATGCTTTTCTGCTCTTGAGCAATGCAGTTCATTCCTGTAGGGTTTCTCATGGTAAAGCTTTGCAAGATTAGCCTCCTAATTGTGACCAAAACTGGGCACGCAATTCTGTGATTTCTATATAGCAATATATATCTATAACAAAACTGCATTTATAGAAAAAATATAAAATGAACAACTTTGTTATTTGCTGTTGATAATACATTTCTTTATGGAGGTACATTCCCTCATTGAACTGAAATGTAATTGATGGAGAAACCTGCATCAGCAGAGGAGGTTCCATATCTATACTTTCTCACTAACTGCATCAAATCTTGCAGTGCTCAGAAATTACTTTTGTAATGAATGCCATCAGAAGCTGGTGACAAATAAGGATGCCAGAACAAAATGCAATCTGATTCCTCTTCCACAGCTGGGGTGGGCTCTGATTTTAACAGAGGTTAAAACATACGGTTTGTAGCTAAGGTAGGGAGATACAAAAACAAAAACATGCAAGAGTCAGATAAATGAAGCTAGAAGGAATCTTTTGGCAGTCATCTTTATAAGCAGATTTCAAATACTCAAGTATGACAGCCAAACGTGTTCAGTCAAGAGCATAGAACAAAATTGCTACCCAGTACCTGAGCTGCAAACGGCTTTGTACTGCCTTCTGTGTAGACTCCTGACTGGGATGAGGGGTTACGCTGGAGAACAAGCTTTACAGCTTCGCTCAGTCAAAGTAAAATGTGCTGGCAACAACTAAGACATGGGGGAAATAGCCTGAAGACTATAGTGTTTAATGTCTCTTATTGATGTTATACTCCTGAGATCTGTATGGAGATGTTTATTGGACATGGGAAGGGAAAATAGGAGAAGACACTCCTTCCCACCTCTCCCATGCAGAACACTTGCTCATTTCGCTCCGAGCTTTCTGTGATTGCCATGTAAACGAATTTTTAAAAATCAAGCACCTACGTCAATGGGCAGCATCTCTGGTAATTTCAGAGAACTAGAACTATTGTTTAAGTAACTGGTATGCTCGGAGAAGACTCCCGGGCTCACTCTCATTGCATGCTTCCTCCTATCTGGTCTTGGAGGAAACTGCCAGATTCACTTAAGTTTGCTTCTTAACTTGAGACACAAGATGGCAAGCTTTGTAAACAAGCAGGTTCCAACAGAGCAGAAAAATAATGAAACAATTAGTGTGACTCTATATATTATAGTCACGGTCGACATCTAAGTTCCATTTACCACTGCAAAGCACCTATTTATTACCAGCTAACAAAACCTAAGCTCTTATAAAAGCAATCTGTTCCACAGAGGTTATTTTAAGACCAAACTGATCTGACACTTTTGGTTTGGTCATATAATACGTGAGGTTTTTACTGTAGAGAAAAGGGGAGATGGGGGGTGGGGAGCAGTGGGGGAGAGGAAACACAAGCATTGGATTTTAATTTCCTGCCAAAACTTTATAGTAGGGGAGGTGATGATACCCATGTGTACGTAGTTCCTCTGGGGAGCAGATGCTGCAGTGACAACACTGCTGATATATGGAAATGGCTGTAGGATGGACCCAAACCCTCTCCAAGAAGCTCTGTTGAGCACAGTGAACATGTAACAACCATCTACTCTCTGCAGGGATTTCTGCCACTGGTGATACTAGCTCTCCATTTTACATAGGCTGTTCACCAGGCAGAAATGGAACGATTATTCCTTCTTCAAATACATGTTTGCTCAAAACCAGAAACAATAGGGACTTAAACCACAAAACTATAGAAATGGAAGTAAATACTGGCAAACAGCAGGTACCTGTAGTAACACCTCTATCATTACCATTTCTCCAAGATTCTCATTCTAAATACATAGTTTCTCAATATATCCTAGCAATTGCCAGAGCATCCAGAAGAAGTTACCAGTGAGGAGATCTGTAAATAGATGGTGTACTATCACATGAATTATTTTTTTCTCTTTAAGATTACTCACTTCAGGAGAATGTCAGCCCTCGAAGAGCTGGTTCTGTCATGCAGTGGCACAGAATCAATAGAAAACAACACTTTCAAATCTCTGAGCACCTTGAAGTCCCTGGAACTCTACAAAAATCAGCTAAAGCAAATACCCGTCTTCCTCCCATCTGGGCTTGAAATTTTAAAACTTGCTGGTAACTCCATCAACACTCTGCAAGCGTCTGATTTTGAAGGTTTGATGAAACTAAGAGTGCTCGATATTCGGAACAACTTGATTGCAACTCTGCCTCCGAGTGTGTTTTCTTCCCTTTGCAATTTACAAAGTCTGATTCTGGATGGCAACAACATGGAATCTGTGTCTGCACCACTTAAGCTTCCTAGGCTGACATATCTGAGCATGGCTGATAATAAACTGAACTCATTTCCAACCAACTTCTTTGCATCTTTTCAAAACCTACGGTTTCTCAGCTTAAGTGGCAACTTTCTGACAAAAGTTCCTCTTGACCTACCTAAATCCCTGCTGTCACTAAAATTAGAGAAAAACCGACTCAAAACAATAAGACTTGGAGACATGAAACACCTAGAAAACCTGTCTGAGTTCTTCCTGTCAGAAAATCAGCTAACATCAATAGATGGTGCCCAGCTTCTTCCTAACTTAACAACACTGGAACTCTCTAAGAACCAGCTCCACACTATGCCACTCAGGCTGCCAGGCAGACTGCAGAAGCTCGACTGCAGCAATAACCTGATCCAAAGGGTGACAGCGCAGGAGTTCCAAGGACTACAAGACCTCAAGCACTTGTTTCTTGACAACAACGCCGTTAGCATGTTTGAGGCAGGAGCTCTTCAGCAGTGCGCGCAGCTTTCCAATCTGGCGCTGGAACAGAATCTCCTCATTTCTATTCCGCAAAGGCAAGTGAATCTGAGGACAGCTGGTTCCCAGGTGTCATCTCTCCTTCCTTACATTATGAGAATGAGGGCAAAACTGGAAAAAAATTGTGTTCAGTCCCAGTCACGGTAGAATTCTACCCATACCATAAACCCACTGCCATAACTGACACTAATTAGCACTCTTGTTAGCAGTCTTAGCATAGAAGTAGAGCTGTTTTCGTTAGATCTGCGGCTCCCAGTGAATCTACTCATTTCACGTTTCTCCCTGCCAGTGAGACTGCTTTGTTTAATTAGCACACGAGCAAGAGGAACCTGGTAGGGGAATATAAGAGAATGATTACAGAGAAGTTACACTGCTGCCTAGATTTATCTTCTCCCATAACATAAAATTAATAGAGCATTCAATAAAAAGGCAAGATAGCAATTTTAAAGCTGATGTTTCCACCAACCCACACTGAGTTTATTATTGTTAAAATAATAAGATTTCAGGAGCTGAGTCTGGTCAAAAAGAATGTGCTTTTTCAGTGGATATTAGCATTGACAACTTCATTAAACTCACACATGACAAAGTATTTGGAATACGTGTAAGCTCTCCTGCTTCAGCCTATGAGCAAAATTCCTGTCAAAGAAGCACAGAAGAAACATGCCCTGGGCACACCGTGTTCATTAATGCCCTGCTTACAGGTTCTACCGCATTCATCTGAGTGTTGGTCTGGGCCGTTACCAGAGATGGCACACTAAGCCAAATGGAGGTTGGTCTGATATAAAGTGGCAATTTTATTATTTCAAAAAGCTATGCAGTAAGATGGCATAAAAACAGTGAAGTAATTCCATTAACATCAACTTCTTTAATGCAACTGCACTATTAGATTTTATTTTTATGGCTTGTGGACAGGTTTAACTAGCCCAAATAAATAATGCAGTAAAATTTCAATTCGTTTAGCATCGGGTCCTTTAGCATTTGAATCTATTTGGCAGCAGCTTTATAATCAGAAAGTGATTTAGTGGTGTATAAATATTTGATCTCAGTCTAGCTTGACAGGAATGCTTAATGCTTTCTAGTTACTTCAGTCTTGTCTAATCCATCTTATTTTACAACCTTCGTAGTCAAGAGAATTAACAGGAAGGAGTTCTCTATTAGCCTTTAAAGAGTACAGTTTTTAAGGAGATATTGGGGACTTCTATTTTCAGCTCAGCAATTAATATAGATTTCAAGGGGAGAGGCTGTAAACAGAAAAGATGTAAAATTTATGTACTTAATTTGTCTGCTGATCAGCAGGTACGCATGGATATATGGAAATAAAAGTATTACTTCTGACAGTTATCTGAGAGCTCAGTCGTCAGTGTCAAAGGCTAAAAAGTATAGTTAATGTGCCACAGTTAATGGGTCTTAGCAGTTATTTGGCGGGAACGTAGAGAAAGAAAGCTTCTTTTGTTTTTTTATGAGAAGAAAATAATCCGCTTCACTCAGGCGGTGAGACGCTCGAACAGGTTGCCCAGTGAGGTGACAGATGCCCTTCACGAAGTACTTGAAGGAACAGTGTTGCCATGCTTCTCTAAACTTTTGGTCTTTAACGCTGCTGTAATTTGGTCATTGGCATACTTATGGCATTAAACAGTACAAAATGCATTTTTAAGCTTGACATTCAATTGAACATACAACTTTCTTCATAGTACACTGGGACTAAAATTGCTGTTTAGTTCAGTCGCAGAAACACAGTCAGTACAGGTCGGAACTGCAACCATTTGGGAAAACAGTTCATGTGTGCATAGACAGTATTCCTTTAACTTAAAAAGTAATTACATGAAAATTTTGGGACCACATATTTTTTGCAGAAGACTGCATTTTTAGTAGTGATAGTTTTATTTAATTTGACAGATGTGCTTGGCCAAATAGCCACTACCAAATACCACTTACAAAAACAGAATCAATGTGATGAATATAACACATTTGTGTTGTTTTATTTTTATTCAGACTTCCAGACACCCTTGCTAGATTGGATCTAAAGGGAAATGACATAGAGGATGTTGGAGAACAAGAGCTGAAGGACTTGAAACAGCTTCAGGTTCTAAATTTACGGAACAACAAGATATCTGCCTTGGATCGCAAAGTCTTGGAGTATTTACCTCGTCTCCGTCATCTGTATTTGGATGGAAACCCTTGGAACTGCACCTGTGACCTTCTCAGAACGAGAAGAGCACTGGTGGCCAAAGGAACGGATGTCAGGGGAGGGCAGTGCGTGGCGCCGGCGGAAAGCCGAGGAGAAAGTTGGATGTCTTCTAAAAAAATTCTGCAGCAGTGTGAAGATAATCTGTCTTCCATGGAAAGAGGCAAAGAGGACAGGAAGAAAATAAAACCCAGTGAGGCCTCCAGTGTTGGAGTAAACACAGATGATGATTACTATGATTATGAATTAGATTAACCCCATGGTTAATCAGTCTATGGTGAACCTTAAAGTTGTCCAGAGCTGCCCTCTTATCACCAGTATCTCTCCTGACAACCAGCCTGCTGGTCTGCCATTAACGTTTCCTCTTTAATTTGTTCTATAAGAGATAATAGCTCGTGACAGAAGTAGTCTATAGTAAGGATGCCATTGTAAACTGAAAGTTGTAAAAAAAATGGTTTTCTCTGCCGTTAGTACTATGTAGTTTGAAGGAATCGAGAATACAATTACTATCTCTTAAAAAAGCAGTCTGTAACTCTGTATCGAGCCCTTTTATAGTACAGCATTCTTATAGTTGCATTGAAGACCCATAAATAAAATCATGCAATGCCACAAAAAAGACCCATAAATAAATCATGCAATACCACAAAATACTGTTACTAGGAGTCTGGCACTCAACACATTTAAACTCACAGGTCTGCAGTTCGAGACAGAGAGTTACACTGATGTGGGCAATTTCTCAGGACTGTTCAGAGATTCTTGCTTTTGAGAAATGACTTTCAGTTTTCCAGAAATATTTGTCTCTTTTAATTATTTTAGACTATTTTAAACGGCATTAGACTAAATCGGCTGAGCTCCAGGCAAAACACAGAAGGCTCATCTTCGTCACAGCAAATGCAAAAAACAGAAGAATCTGTGTCCTGGTTAATGAGATTTAACACTAGTTCCAAATGTAACTAATTGTGAGGAATAAAACACTGGTGTCAATTCGACCCGGTTCTATTGTTGTAAACAGAAGAAGGGAGGTTCTCAGGAAATAGAGCTCTACCTCTGGCAAACATCAGGATAAGATCAAGTGAGACAAAGTTTTTGGAAGAGTTTATTTTAGTAGCTGAGTAGCTAATTGACTACAATACAGCTCAAGGTGCTGCATGTATACCTTTGGGTCAGGCGTACTTCACGTGGGAGTACACACTGCAAGTGCCCCCCTTCACTGGCAGGAACCTTCCAGACTTCTGCACGCAAAAGAAGGACTTAGTGGTATATGCATCAGCTCCGACGTATGTACGAATTTTATCAAGCAGTTTCCAAAGTGCTTGAAAACTAAACAAAATTGGATTATCAAGACCACTAAAACCAGTGACTTGCAAACAGTAATCTGAGGGGTTTCCTGGCAGTTCATAAATCTTGGCTGATAACTGAGGAGCAAATTACTTTTCAAAGCAAACGGTTTCTGTTATTCTTTATCTTCTGTTGGCATTGAGTAACTGAGTAATCGCTCACGTTCACGGAGGCTGTTTTTTCAGGTGTCAGGGTGCAGCTATTTGGTTATGGATGTCGCCTATGCAAATGCAGTTGACGCTTGGGTTTCTTAGGCACCCAACACATTAAGCTATACAACTGGAACAGAAAGACACGTTAATTTTTCTTTCCATTTTAACATATTGTCAGCCACCCACATTTTTGGTAGCTAAAGATCTAGACGGAACAGCACGAGCCTTCCTTGCGGGTTGACTGTAATTTTTGCTAGCTAGCGTTGGTCTGTAGCAGAAGTGTGGGCAGCACTTATTTTCCGAGCAAGAAAAATATTTCTGCGACACAGAATTTCGTCATTCAATTTTATACTGGCGGATTCTTTTAAGGGAGTACTTTAAGTATCCCCCTGTGCCGTTTCAGCACACCCACCCGTCTGACGGCGCAGGGCTAGCTTGGTAGCTCTTGCTCTGTCTTTTGCTCTCAGTGGGGTTTGTGTCTCTGGGTCTGTGGGCCGTTACAAGCCAAGGCAGCGAAAACCTGGGAACTGTAGTTTTTGCCGGAGGCTGCAAAACGGGCTGCGAATGGGCTGCGCGCCCCCGAGGCCTTGCGTTCGGCGTTTTTAACGCCCCGTTTCCCACGCAGGTGCTGCAGAGCAGCCTACCGAGGATTTGCAGTGTGCTTCGAGGGTGAAACACGCTGTTTCTTTGATAACAACAGCCACGAGGTTCGGCTGCCTTTGCGGCGTTCAGATTTGACCCCGCCCCGCCCCCGTTTCAAACGCCGGCGCAAAAGAGGCGCTGCGGGCGCCAAGAAGGACAAGGCTCGGGGCTGGACACGGGGAGAGCCCCCGGGACGGCAGGAACGCTGGGCACCCTTGTCGCCCGGCGCGAGGAAGCGTTGCGAAACGCGCGCCTCCGGGTAGCCTAGCGACGCTCTTCCCGAACGCCGCGGCGCCGGCTCGCGCGGCACCGCCCGTTCCCCGCCCCCCGAGCCCCGCCCACTCGCA
>VZSC01006588.1:194851-233875 GCA_013398225.1 Steatornis caripensis | reverse complement strand
CCCCCCGAGCCCCGCCCACTCGCAGGGGGCGGGGATCGCCCCGCCCCGGGCCGTTCCCAGGGTCCCCGCCCCCGCTCGCCCCGCCCTGTCCCTTCCCTCGGGGCTACGTCATTCGCTCTCCGTAGACGGAAGTGACGACAGCCCGCCTGCCGGCCAACGGGCGCCTTGCGTGTGGCGAGGTGAGAGGTGAAAGATCGGGCCGGGCGCCAGGAGCATGGCTGCGCTGTCGGCGGTTGCCGGGCGGGAGACGCGGACTCAGTGAGGGGATGGCGGCGGCGCGGCAGGCGGCGCGCTGCGGCTGAGGTGACCCCCGCCCNTTGAGTGTTATGTCTGTCCATCAGTGAAGCTTTCCTCCTGCAGAAGCTGCCGGTGCACATGGGGCTGGTGGTGACCGAGGAGGAGCCGAGCTACGCGGACATGGCCAGCCTGGTGGTGTGGTGCATGGCGGTGGGCATCTCCTACGTCAGCGTCTACGATCACAACGGTGAGCGGCTGGGGCGGGAGGTCGTACCGCGGCGGTGCCCCGAGCCCTGGCCCGGGCGGCGGCCGCCTGGCGACCCCGTGCGGGCGGGCGCTGCCCGGCCCTGCCGCGCCACTGGCGCGGACCCCCGGGGCTTCCCTCCCTTCCTCGGGGTCTTCCCGAGAGGGGTGCCGGCCTCGCTGCTGCCAGCTCCCTTCCCGTGCCCTGGAGCCGCCCGGCCTCTACAGCGCCCCTGGCCCCGGCGACGCTGGGCAGCGCCCCGAGTGCCCTCCTCTCCTAGCGGCCGTGCCTGGGGGCCTGCTCGTTACGGGTGCCTTTCTGGAACCTGGTGCCCAGCCCTGAGCTGATGGGTGCTGCTGCCGTCCGAGGGCCGCGACAGCACAGAGTAGGAGCTGTTAGCAGAGAAGGGCTTTATGTAACTGCTCTTAGGAGCTCTGTTGTGAGCTACATCTGAACTTCCAGAAGTGGGTGAATGAATGTGGCCATCTGTTTTAATGTACTCTTTCTCCTGCGTAGTTAAACACATGGGTCCTGTGTGCTGTCTGTTTTGTAGAACTGGGTTGTAGGGTCTGCATTTGGTACGTGAACTGGTGCTGCTTCATGCTCAAGTTAACTCTGAGCCAGTGCTTGTGAAAGCTGTGGTATTTTTTCCTGTCTGCTGTGTGACTTTATTTATTACTGAGTCTCAGGTGCAAGACTGTTGAACTCTCGCTCTTGCAGAATACATTGGTTCCACGTCATATAGTATCTTAAAGATAAGATTGGAGTTTGGATTTAACATTCTGTGAAGTAATCGTGGAACAAGTCTGCTTTCCTCGTACCTGTCCTTACCTACTTAGGAGATGAAACAAGCCATTTTCAAGACTTTATTAGGCGAAGCTTTCTGCCCAGCTGCTGAGAAATCATCTTGAATTGAAACTAGGCAAGCTATGAACTCAGAAGGGCTAATAATAAACGAGATGGACCGCATCCTGTGTTTCTGTCTTTTCCAGAGTGGAAAGCTTCATGCTGAAGATCACTAAGCTCTCGCTGTCAATGGTGAGACTGTAAGAGACCTGTGTTTAACTGTTGTTTTGAGCCATTTATGATGGCTGTCTGGAGATGTCATGCAAATTAGATTGTCTGTAGGTTTATGCCAAGTTAGAGGTACAGTCTGTAATAACTGTCTTCTAGTGCTTTCTTGGGAAAAACTAAACAGTTCATCCCGCCTAAGTAGGCGCAATCTATTGTCGAGTGTGCAAAAGCACCAGAGGTATGCAGGTCTTTCCCTGAGTTATTCCCCCCCTTTAAACAACTGCTTTTAATAGTTCAGTTTCATGTCTAGTCCTTCATGTGTGATACAAGACTCAAATGGCTTAACTTTCACTAAATTCTGTAAGACCTGTTTAAGAAACGAGGCTTAATACCAGTCACTTAACAGTTTAAACTGGCCATCTGTGCAGGGCTGTTGTGGAATTTGGTTATATTGTGTTTCAGTGGGAGAATACTTACTTCCTCCTTTGGAAGTCAAGGAATGGTACAAAATGTTTGCTTGGCTTCTCAAGGACACTGAAAACAGTCAGTACCTTCTGAAAAGCCATTTATTTGTTGATGGTTTTGCTCTCAATTTGGAAAGTGTTCAACCAAGTTGAATGCTGCAGAGCAAACGTTAGTGCCAAACAAGAACGAGTCGCCCTCATAGCTTAAAGAGAGCACTTTATGGTACAGATCTCCGTCTCCTGTTAAACCTCAAATAAGCCATCTGCAGTATTGCTTAATAGTTATGTATGTATGCTTAGTCCCTTTTTAGATCCCTGCATTGTGCTGTACGAGCTATATGTATGAGAACCATACTGAGGAACAGATCTAGCTGAGAGTTTCTTGGTGGTCTTGGTTTTCAGGTTGCTCACTGTGCAACCATTCAACACTGAGGAGGGAGAAGGCACCAGCCAATGCTCAGGTAGCCGCTGTCAATGACAAACTGTCTGATAGGGAGGAGCCAGTGCTGTTGTAGTATCTGACACCTTCATTGTGGAGAAGCTACTTCTGCTTCTCCAGCTTGTGTTGAGATCCAGTCAGATCTAAGGCTGACTATTACAAGACTGTGTAAATATGATGACTGGAAATGCCAAGGTTATGTCCTCTGAAGAGCAGTGTAGCTGAAATAACCCTGCAGAACAATTGTCTTTGTTAGCAGTTCAGAAACAAAAAATCTTGGAGATTATTTGTTGCTGTTCCCATGTTTTATGTCCATGCTAAAGCTGCCTGTTAAGAGGTTTTAACACCTTTGAAATCTGAAAATATAGCTATGATCTCATTACTATCAAGACATAATGCTTTTCAGTAAGTCATTTTTCTGTTAGTCCTTTGGCTGGTTTAGTTGCCGGCTTGAATTCCAGTTTGTTGGAACATAATTGAAGAAGGCAAACCAATGCAGAGCACCTAAAATGTTTTAAGCCAGTGGCTTTTGCCAAAGTTTCAGAGTTGATGAGAATAGCCTTTGATTACACATGCATGTTCTTCATGGGTATTCAATGGGTTTTCTGGGATAGCAGCTGCAACTGCTTTTTGCACAGCATCTTGTCAGCTGAGCCTTTTAAACTGGTTTCAGAGAGTGAGCAAGTAGTTATCAATATGGCTTGAGTATATGCTTACTCCTGGTAATAGCAGATAGGTGGCCTTTCTTTCGGTGCTAAGCTCCTTATGGTGTCTGGATTGAGCATACAGCACTTCCAGATAGACTTGTTGTTAAGTAGGATGTTGCAGTTGTTGCTAAATCTGGGTCTGAATAATAGTGCAGTCTGGAACCCTCCACACTAACACTGGTATAGTGAAGGTGAGTAAAGTCAGGTACAACTTGCTGTTATCGGTAGCAGAGGGTGAACCTAAATTATGCGCTGCTCTTGATTTCATCTTCTCAGATGGCGAGACTTACTTTTGGTCTGCTGAGCTTCTTCAGTAAGGTTCTGCGTTCATACAATTGTACCAACTATTGACTTACCAAAGCTATGTTGTCCCCACTGATGCTGGCTGTGGTGACAAAGGAACCACAATGACAGGTGCTCTGAATCTGTGTTAAATGTCATGAGGCATATTTTAATTTGTTTCCTTTTCCTTCATTGCATATTTGTAGTACTGAGGTTCTTCTCATTGCAACAGGAAACTTTGGTTACAAGAGTGATCTTCCATAGTTGTGTTTTCTGGAAGAAATACTGTGTCAGTTTCCTGTAGAAGGCTTAAATTAAAAATGTGTCCTTAATTGCCCCCTCTATAGGAAGAGAGGGAATCATGAAGTTCTTTAAAGAAGTGCCAGATAAGCTGTTTGTTTGTTTATAGTAGTGAATTTCTGTGTTTTTTAACAAAATTACTAAATAGAAGGTTGTTTCTGTATTCTTTGGTGTCAAAGTAGCTGCATCCCAGCTGACACTAGTGTGCTACAGCAGCTGCACCAGTAGCTATTATGAACTGGGCTGGAGTTGTGCTGATTCTCATGGGCAGTTACAGAACCCAGTATGTATTGGATAATACTTGTGGAATGTGATCAGGTATTTGGCTGTCTTCTGAATCTGTAAAGATGGAAGACTGGGGTAAAAAGGTCTTTGCAGAATGCAAGAGGACCATAATGTAAGTAACTGTCTTGTACTGTGGTAAGTATATGGTGCTGTAAGTTGCAGGACTCAAAACTGATATTTTCTCCCCTGCCCCAGCAGGCTTGGAAGCTTAAGGTAGCATGCTTTTACTGCCTCTGGTGTTTAGGGGCCATTTTCATTCTCCCAGTTACCACTGATATGCAGCAGAATCAAGCCATAATAAACTTAATGCCACTGTGAGCACCTTGGATATTAAATTCAGATTGACTAAAATTTTATTTAAATAGTTACTTGATCACGGGTTTATTTCTGTGGACTTCTGTATTGCCAGTCCTATTACTTGGTAGAAATCCAGCAGTGTTGGTCAAGACCTCTCTGAGGAAATAATGCAGTCAGAAGGCAGTCATTATGCAATCATATAGTAGCACTTAAAATGTCTTCTGGGGAGCAGAAGCCTTTGACTGATGTCATGTACTTTAACTTTCTTCTGTTAAAGTTACTTTGCTACTCAAGAGCTTGCTTGAGTGTTATGTCTGTCCATCAGTGAAGCTTTCCTGAAATAGTTTGGGAGAAGTCTAGAGTGCTTCTTGGGAGCTTGCGGAATCTGGCATTTGAGTACTTTGGGCTTCTGAATAGATGCATCAGGTTGAAGGCTTCTTAGAGCACATAGTACAACTGTATTGAGAACTCTGGTTTCTTCATCCTGGGTTTAGCTTTCCAGTAAACTGCTTTACTTCTGACAGATTTTCGCTTAGAAGTTCTTTGGAAGGGTACAGTACTGCAGTAAGCGAAACATTCTTTCATTAGCCCCAAACGTAGGCTGTTAGTCACTTCCAAATTACTTGGTAGTTTAGCACATCTGATCAATCCATGAAACATTCTGGGTGTTCAGTGTGTTCACTTCACTGAGGGAGATAAATATGTTCTGGTTTTGTGTCACGGGAACACTTTTTGTGAGATACCGGTATCACATGTCATGTGCTGTGGGTCTTCACCCATGTGAAATGTCAACAATTGCGTTTTGGTGTTGAGTCGGCAGCTGTCCACGTTTATTTATTCAGACCACATTTCTTAACTTCTACAGATTAGCATTAGCCCTTTTAATGGGTAATATGAAAGTAGTATCTCTTCTCTTGGTTGCTGATGAGCTCTTGTTCTCCTGGTACAGAATGTCCCTCCAAAAAGAAATGTGGAGGAATGGTTGCCTATGAGGTTTTAAGTTCTAACTTGAATTCTTCCTGTTTGGTTAGTGCTCGCTAGCTTAAGTGGCTTTAATGTGGGTGAAACTTAAGTGACTTCAGCCACTTTCCAACTTGGATTATAGTTCTTCTATGCTCTTGGGATAGACAGCCGTAATACGTTTTTCTAGCTCTCTGTATCCTGTGAGGTCCAGTGTAATGACTCAAACTCTCCTTTCCTCCATTAAACTGCAGTGAGCGTGATTGAATGTGAGGATGTAGGCAGAGGTTGTTAATGTGTTAAAACAATTTCTCACGTGTATGTTATTTGAAGTGAGTTATGATTTATGCTTCTCAAACTGTTAATAGTTCACTTAAAACAGGCTGGTTACCTTATTATGACTCTTCCCTTGTTGGCACCGGAGGGGAGTTCAGAAAAAGCAAATAACAGAAATGCTGTGGAAGTGTGTTCTCTGCAAGGCTTAACTTTAGTTAAGATGATCACTTGTAAGGAAGAACTCACTCTTCTGTGTTTTACCAGATTCTACTGCTTTAAAAAGCAGAGCAGGTGAGAATGTTGAACTCTGAGATGCTACCCAGGCATTAACAAGTGGTGGCTGTGGTAGTGAGCCAGATGAACAAATGGTTGACACCACCTGGTGTTTTTCTGTGCCAGTTGTTCCCCTTCTGTTGGCAATTCCTGTCAGTTTTGAGCCTTGCTTATCCTGAACTTGCAGCCTCTTAATTACGATTTACATTTGTCAGTCTAACCCTAAAATGCTTCACCACCACAGTTGATTGCAAAGGGGCATGGCTTGTAACTGGTGTAAAACAGAGCAAAAAGCATGTGGACTACTGCGGAAAGCTAAAGCACTTCTGGTTTGCCTCTGCTCTAATGAGGACTAATGATCAATACCAGGTTTGCAGCTTTTGTTTTAAAAACAAGAATTATCCGTGGAAACAGCTCACACATTCACAGCAGTTTAAGAAAAAAACCCTTGAAGTTTTATGCCCTCTTGCTTTGGGAATTGTAGTTCTTAAATATGCGTAATTCCTAAAGCACTTCATTTTCTGGAATATGTATTTGCAGCAGCTTGCAAGGATTCCAGAATTCTGACTGAACAAAACTTTCTGCTTTTGAAAAACAAAAGTTGTTTCTAATGAGAAATAATAGTGACAACTTCATCTTTGTGTTCTATATTAGAAACAGTAGTAGGGCAGAAATTTTCCTCACTTGAAAGCAAACAGCTGTTGTATTGCTAGAATTTTAGACCTTTTTGTCAAATCTTAACTTTCTGTGTCAAAATCATACTATGGACTTACTTTAAACTTCTGTGGAAGAATAAACAAAATTGGAAGGTAGCATTTGATCAAGACACTCTTGCTACTTAGGAACACTTGAGTTCTGTTAAGAAGTTGATCTACTCCCGCAGTCACATTTACTGTATTAATAATGTATAAATTAACAGCAGTATCTTCCAGAACTGAGTACTTGGATATACTTTGAAAGTTTGAAGAAATGCCCCTTGTGGACAAATGGGTGTTTGGGATATTGGAAAGGAAGGGAGTGTATGTCTGAGACAGAACCATGTAAAAAAAATTTTGAAGTCAGATGTGAATTTGGCCCATGTACACTGCCTCTGGCAGGACTATGTATTTGCCATCGTATGCATTCATAAAAAAAGTTCCTTGTGCACTGAGAGACAAAACACTGAAGGAGTAAAATTCCCAAATGCTATTCGTTTTAAATAAAGATTTTGGTTAGTTTGGATGTTTACTGCCTTCTGATGAGCTTCAGGATCTTCTCTGCAGGAAAACTGCAGGCGTGTCAAGGTTAGTGATCAGTTGGAATTTAGGTGTGGACGTCTATCCAAGAAAGATGTACTGCAACTATACGGTACAACTACAGTAGCTTCTGGTTTATGTTAAACTGCTATTCCGAGAGCAACACAGGACCCAGGTTTGAACAGCTAAGGAGGTGGGTGAGAAATGAGGAGAATAGAAAGCAAAACGCTGGTGGTATTCAGATAAATCTCAGGAACACATTTAGCATGTCTTCCGTATCCACTGTGTGTGTTAAGGACCTTCACTTCAGAGCTGGACCAAGTCCTTTATCTGATGCCCCTTTTTACTAAGCAGTAAGCACCTTATTCTCTTCTCCTACCTGTTATCCTCAATGTCTTCATTTACTTTAGAGCTGGAGTGTGAGTTCTTAAATCTGTTCTTCCAGTCTTTGACAAGAATAGGCAAAAACTTCTCATGAGAAAAGAATTGATATTGTTAGTGTTGGGTGGGGAAGGGGAAGGACAGAGCAGCTGTCTCTTTCCTATTTTAGGAGCCTTTCTTAATTATGCTAACTTTTTCTGAATATTGGACATAGTTTTGTTTTTTTCTCATCTTGGAAAGTGGATGGGAGTGAAGAGACTCTTAGAGGTGAGGCACATGCAACCTCACACGGATCTTACTTGAAGATGGTGTGAAATTAGCAATTGCAGTGGCTGCACTTCCGCTGACCTTGAGTCTAAGGAAGACAATCAGTGCGAACTCTAGCACAGAACAGACTCATCCAAGCAGAGTTGTATCAAACACCAATATTCAAAGCAGCATTTTCAACTTCTGCTACGTATTAATATACACTAGTGAGCAGGAGCACAAAGTGTAACAATTTAACTGTAGTTTATACTTAGCAAAAGTATTCTAACACTTTTTTATGTCAAGGTTGCTGTGTTACTGAGACTTGCTTGTCTGTCAACATGTGAAATCAGTTATAAGCATCACTAACACTTGTGTAATAAGGTAAATTATTTTTTTGCGGGAAGTATCCAGGATGGGAGGAAAACCAGATACTTTACCACTTATTAAAACCTCTAATGAAGCCTGTATAGAAATACTAACTCACTAGGGCTAAAAGACTAGCATATTCCGTAAATGCATTGTATCACTTCATGTTGCAAACTAACTCCTAATGTGTTAGGGTCTTAACCCAATGCTTATACCTTGTTTGACTGCTACTCGTGGAAATTGCTGTTTATAGCAGTTTCTAATCCCAGAATCAGGTTGAGGGAATGAATCATAAGCCTGATCATAAAATTGTATACAAGTTCAGTGTTTATTGTAAGACCATGTGGGTCTTTTTAGGCTGGTCGACATAAGTGCTTGACATAGCATTTCTGAATGAAATGGGCTCTTAGTAACAACCCCTGAATACAATGTGATAAAAGCATTATCAGCTCCTAAGTAAATATACCAATCCACACTTTTGCATTGTAAATATTTAAAATGAAACACTTGATTTTTACTCTGGCTTTTAATTGGAAATAGTTGTGTTGTGTCTCCTAAGAGCTAGAATTTTTTTAGAGCAGGAACCCAAGTGTATTGGGTTATGCAGGTTTTTGTAATCTCTTGCACTCAAAATGTGCCTGCCCATAAGCATGTAAGTATAAAAAGGCCTTGGGGACTGCTGTAGCTCCTTGGAATATATAGCTTGTGAAATCTTCTTATTAGGAAATCCATGGCATAAGATAGGACAGTTAACTGTGGCCTGATACACTGATTCAGTCTTCTGGCTCTTGGTTTGTGGTGACTTGCTCTGTTAGCATGCAGCCTTAGTAGTGTGGCAGTAAGTGGCAGACTTAAGCTGCAAACCTACAGCAACATGAGCATTAAATAAACTTGGTGTTAATCTGACTTGGTGGTCCTGTGCTGGTGGGGTATTGCTATCTCAAATTATTGCTAGCATGCTGAGGACAACTAAAAAAGTCTTAAACTATCCCTTACACAATTGCACTTTGCTATTTAAACCAGGCTGAGTGAAAGAGGAACAAAAGCACATGAGTCGTCTTTCCAAGGTCACTGAAATTAGTCATGTGTGGTAGCATTTGCTCTGGGTTCTTACTGTACTTGTAAACTCCAGTTTGAAACCAGTACTGACTACCTGATTCTTTTTTCTTCCTGCCTAGTGTCAGATTTGTTTTATAGCACTCTTTGTATGAGTTGGCTGACATACAACCTTTTTTAAAGGTATTTTCAAGAGGAATAATTCAAGACTGATGGATGAAATTTTAAAACAGCAGCAAGAACTCTTAGGACAAGATTGCTCCAAGTACACCGTGGAATTTGCAAATCAAGACAAAGCTGATCAAGGTAAGATGAATTGCAAGGAGGGGTTGGTATGACTCTAAATAGAGGTATATAAATAACTCTGCTTTTACTTAAACACATTCCTGTGTACAGTGACCTTTTCCTTCATTAAGCACTGATTATCAGAACATATGCGACCTTCCTGAGCCTAGTATTAAACTTCCGTTATGCTTACTTGTTCTTAACTAATAGTGAAGTGTTGAGCTCTCCTTCCCATGGTGATGATTACTGGGTAGTCTTATCTTCCCTTTAGCCCTCCTGTTTTGCCATGATGCCTTTAATACATCAGTGTAGCTCAACTCCCCACTGTTTCGGTGAGATGAATTATTTTGCTGAGAGAGTTAAAAAAGCCCTGGAGTTACTGTAAGGGAACTGATGTCAAGTTAACAATGTGTGTACTTCCATCTTTCCAAACTTATACCTCAAAGTGGAGAGGAGGAAGGGAAAGAGCAAAACTGCTGGTTGTCATGGCAAGCTAATGACACCAGGAAGATAAATGGTGTACATTTTTTTAAGAAAAAAAGCTCTGTGATAGCAGCTTTTGCATGTAGTAGAAATGGAAAACAGGAATATGTCGCAGGTGACTGTTCCTTCTTCAGGAAGAAGTACTTCAGTACTTTGTACTGTAAGTATTTGTTTAGGTATGTTGACCAACACAAATGCTAGAAGTCAGTTCAAAATGCAGTATATCACAAAGCAGGCCCTTGCCTTAAGGGGGTAGGCTGATACTTACAGCTCTGCTAACTATAATTCATAATATTTAAATAGGTCTTGTAATAAACCCCTTACATTTTAAGACAATCATATTATGTAGTTCGAAGACTTAAGAAAAGACTACACTTCACAAGCTCAGTATAGTACATGTAGCTGCATTTAAAATGCTGCTGGCTGAGTTTTGCTTCCCCAACAGGAGCTTACAGGATGGCGAGATCCTTTGTGCCAGTTTTCCAGTATAAAGTCCAATGTTGTAGCATAAACTTGCCTTATAAGCAACTTGGGCTAAAGTGCCAGCACTTACGTGGAAACACCCAAGTTTAGTATTATTTCTCTTTATTCCTGTGAAGATTGAAATAACCAGCAGAAAATGGGGTAGACAGGCTGGTAATGTCTTAAACTCCAGCATACTTAGCTGCACTTACCTAAATTGGGATATTTACATCCAGACCAAATGAACTACTGAAAGACTGCTCAGACTTGCTGACTGAAAGGGTACGTTTAAGTCCCAGGAACCTTTTGTGCTGGAAACTGCGAAAAGCAGATATGTTTTCTGTTCTCTTCAGAATTTTTTGTTCTTACTTAGAAGGTTCCACAGTCAGATCAGATGCTTCATACTTTGAACTGAACAAGCTGATGTCTATCCAGTTTATAACATTAAACTGCAATTTTTCACTACTACTGAGAAGCAAAATGACCTCTTACATTTATGAACACTGTTAGAGAAATAGTCTTTAACACAGGACATATGACAAATCAAACAATATCAAGAAACAGTTATTTTCACTGTGGTGGCTTTGGATAGACCAGCTGAGGTTTTGTAGGTGTTCTTATGAGTCTTCTGACTCTATTCTGTGTCCTTTGCAGTCAGGTTCTGCAGTTTTTAAAAATGGTATAACTTTTAAGTATCTGGTTATAACTGTTATAAGTTGTGTATCAGTCTAATGTGTCTACACACTATTATTTACCCAGTTACTTCAAGCTGGGTTTAGTACCCCATCTATAGTCTTCAGCTTCCTTGATATGTTTACCTCTTAGGTACCTTATCAGAACTGACAATGATGCAAGTCACATAGTGTAGGAATACTCTTGCTTTACAGTAGTGTAGACAGTAAGATTGTTGTGAAACATCCTCTAAAGTCACAGACATAATTACAGATTAATGGGTGGATTTTGGTACTGTTATCTGGTTCCTAGCTTGTCTGTAGCAATGTTAGATCAATATTGTAACTCTTGTGTCAGTTTTGAAGTGTTGCTGAAATATCCTGTGATTACATTCAGAGAGGGCCTCAGCTTAATCATTGTGTCACAGGAATTCACAGTAGCTGTTAAAACACCTCCCACTTTTAGGGTAGGAATTAGGTCTTCTTTTTTCCCTTTCTCTGAACTGCAAGTCTTTCTGCATTGCTTAACACCCCCCAAGTACTGTCTAGGCACTTTCTGCTCACTGTGTTGCCTGACAGCATAAGAACCAATGCAAATTCCCTGGAAGACTCTACATTTTCAAGACTGACATTAATTAAACCACTTTTCACAAGACTCCTCAAAATAGTTGCCTTAAACTTGCTTTTTAGTAATACAGCAAATCCTGAAGGCTCTTAACCGCTTCTGTAAGAGATGGATGCAGTGTATTTATGATGTAGTTTACTTTGTTTATTATACAACTTAAGTTATTTTCAGTCATATCCTGTGAATATCTAAAGCACATTAAAAACAACTATACTTCTGTTGCTTTTAAACTGTGTTTTGTACTTTCAGTTTTAAATTGCCAATCTACATTGAAGGTGCTGTCTCCGGAAGATGGGAAAGCAGACATAGTAAAAGCTGCTCAGAACTTTTGTCAGTTGGTAGCACAGCAGCAAAGAACATACACAGACCTGGATGTGAATGTTCTAGACAACTTACTAAGTAGTAAGTATGACATGGTCTGTGGGGAGGAGGGGAAGGAGTACTTGATTCATAATGGATTTGGTTTCTAGTACATTTATTGCTTAGAATGTATGCATCTTGATGCTTAGTCTGTCAGGGTAAGTTATGATTATTGCTTTCAGGCTTCTGCTAAAAAATGTTTACTGGTTTATTCTCTTTTGAGCTTTTTCTTGAAGCAGAGAAAAGGAACCTTAAGCTCAATTGTAGAGTCTTGGCTTCTCAGAATTTGCAACCTCTGAGGGATGTTCTGCGATGAGCTTTTTGAAAAAAGTACTGCTGGGTTCAGCTGAAACGAGACTTAGGTTAACTTGCAAGTTAGCATGCTGCAAACCTGGTATGAGCAGCGTCTTTTCCAGGTCTCGTTACAGCAATTAAAGCTGTTACTGCTGCATAACTACCACCCTGAGTGCAAATGGTGGAGCACTTGCTGATCTTTTGCTGCTGTATAACCCACACTATCTAAGTTACTTTTGTTACTAATTCATGCAGATTACTGACTCTGCACTGAGGTGCATGGCTACATGGAATAGCTATGAAAAGGACATGGCTGCCCTAATCTAACATCTGGGAGAAGTGGTTTACAACAAACCAGTGGTGCTGTAATAGTTGCTCAGCTTTGCCAAGTGATCCGTGCTTTTTAACTGCAGCTGTAATTAGTTGGCAGGATTTGTGTTTCAGATTGCACACTTCAACTTGAATCTGCAGGCACATTATTGTAGTGTAGCTCCCATTAATTGGACTTTAGAGACTGATTTATTTTTCCAAATGGGTGGTCAGCGGAATTGCTGTGCAGGCTAAGTGGCAGTTTAGACACTTTAATTTCAAACTGAACTCTATCCCTGTTGTCAGCATACTGCATGATAGCTTCTAACTAACAAAATTATTAAATGTGTTTAATAAAGCAGCTGAAGAAGTAACTTAGACGTCTATCCCGTTATACCCCAAAGGCAATTTAAGGAAATGAATAATTGCTTCTTTAAAACAGTCACTCATTTTGTGAAGAACTGGTGACAATTGATAGCCACGTGTATTTTGGCCAGTGATGTTTAACTGGAGCTTCTCAAACACTTGTTCATGATCTTCTGTGCATGCATTTAAGTGTCTGTCTTAAATTGAGCAGATTCATCGTTCAAGTAATGTATGCTCACTGAGTGCAGGAAGGGAAATCTCCTAGACTTTTAATCTGTTGAAACTGTAAACTTGGAAAACAAGCTGCTTATTCTATGTGGCTAATAACTAAGGGTAGTATCTAGAACTAGTCCTGCTTATTAGTTTGCTTGTTTTTAATGTTTAGGACAGTCGGAGGTGAAGAACTAGTCTTTCATGACATTTAGCAGCAGCTTATGAAACTACTCATTTTAGTTGCAGGCAAATGTAGTTTCTGTGCATCCTTAATGGAAAGGTATGAATGTGAACATCTGTGAGTTACTGAGCTAAGTTGAGAGTGAGTTCTGAAAAGCAGTACTTGAGTAGCTGTATTTTTAGGGTTTGTGTTCGTGGCTTTTCCCATTTTGTTTTAAATACCTGATAATGTGGCTTTTTAACTTTCTGTTCATATTTAGGATGCAGTTATTGAAGTCTAGACCTAAAATGGTATGGTTCTAGCATGTCATGTGGCTTTTCTGGTTCTTAATCCAGTCATGCTCTAATTCTTCCAGCTTGAGTTTTCTTTGGTGTCAGAGTACTTTCTTCTGAGCAATGCCTCAGCTAACCAGCTTGTTTTTGGAAAATTAGGTGCCAGCTGCATTATAATATTGTCTCTACTTGCTGTCTGTCTTCTCAGTAAAGAACATGACTATCAATTAAGGCTGTTCAAGTTGCCCCATCTATGTCGAGAAGAGAAGGGTAGTGCTGTCAGCTCTACAAATTCTTTCACGTTGCCCTCACAGAACTCCTGACTTAGAAGGGATGTTGCCGGATTCCTGTCCCTTGAGTGTCCAAGTCTTTTGGCCTTTTTTTAAGACTCCCAAATCTTTCTATCTTGGGTGTTCTATACTTGAAGAGTGCTGTAACTAGCAGCTCTGAGGGAGTTTCCACATGTAAAGTATCTGTAGTGTTCATATGTTTAGGTAGAGGAATGGATGCGTAGTGGGAAGCACGGTATTGTGTTGTGAATAGGCTGTTCTGACAGTAATACTACAGTGGGCATTTTCATTTTCCTTCAGATAGGAACTAAAGGAAATATTAGCATTAACTGGGCTCTCTGAAGGTCTTCTCCTGTTTGAAAAGCCATTGCAGTGTTGAAGATCCTGTGCTGAACTGGCCAGCTGAGGAGTACTCAGCTACTGAATCAGCTGATGAGTAAAGCTGTCCACTTCCTCCAGAGTCCCCATGTCTAAGTATTCACCGCTTCCTTGCAAAGCTATTTCACACTAATGTGTTAGCTTCTGAAGACATAGGTGGCTTTTGCTTTATAATTTTTTCCTTTACTTTGAGATAAAGTTTGGACTGTAGCACATGGCACTCATATCTAAATACTTCATCCTTCCTTAGAAATGCAGTGCTTGGGAAAATAGCTTCTTTATCCTTGGTAGAAGGATAATTACTGTGGTGATTCAGTGTGAAGGGAAAATGTGAACTTCTTATTCTCAAGTTTCAGTTTTAAAACCTGGGCAGAGCAAAATCTGATAGGACCTTAGGTTCCTGGTCTATTATTCCCCAAGTTAAGTTCCTCTGCCACTAAACTCAAACTTATAAAAGGCTCTTGACTAGGTTTGTTTTTTTCAAAGTGAGAAAAGAACTGAGAAATAACATCTCAAGTTCAGAGCAAATAGGCAGTATGAAACTTTTTTATCTGCTAAAGGTAGGCATTGTGCCATGTGAACATGCTTGCAGTTAACTTGCAGAATTAGTGGATAATGGAAGGGGTAACAAGAAACAGGATGCAATAACCATGACTAGTTGCAGCATTATAGCAAAGTATGATTATGACTGCTGGAACACTTTTCAGATGAGCTAGGTAGGTGCATGAAGAACAGCTTACACGCTTGGGTCCCATTGGGGTACTATACAGGTTTTGACATGTTGCCCTAATGAGCTTTCTAGAATTAGCAAGTGAAAGCTGGACTAAGACTGTTCATTCTAAGCTTATTGCCTACCTGTCAGTTTTAGCCTGGAGTAGCTCAGGCATGGCAGAAGCATATGGAAGGGAGACAGTGTCATTTGGCCACTGATTGTCTTCAGCCTTGGAAGATTAGTAGGATGCTCTTGCTGGTGAGCAAGACAGCAAGCTACTAAAGATTTAATTAGCTCCTCGTTTCTTGGGGAGGCTTCTTTGTACACCAAACTGCAGTGTTTGGTCTCAGCCTTTCAGGGAATGAAGCTTGGTAGCTTTTTTCAAACAGCTGTTTGTATGCTGTGTTTTAGAGACTGAGCAGAGACTGTGAGGTCATCCGAGTTGGGATTATAGTGGAATGACAGTGACTGGGCTTTTAGGGTGTGGGTAGTAAGAGTGTGAGCACTTTGTGAAGTCCTTCAGTGTTATCTAGCCCTGCCCTGGGATGGGTCGTGCTGTACACTTAGTAACAGAAAAAAAAATATTGCCCTGTTCTTCCTCACTCATTAACCAGAAGGATGTCACCTGCAACAGTTTGTATGGAATGTCATAGTAAAAGTTACTTTTAAAATTGTCTGTNTTTGTGAAGTCCTTCAGTGTTATCTAGCCCTGCCCTGGGATGGGTCGTGCTGTACACTTAGTAACAGAAAAAAAAATATTGCCCTGTTCTTCCTCACTCATTAACCAGAAGGATGTCACCTGCAACAGTTTGTATGGAATGTCATAGTAAAAGTTACTTTTAAAATTGGCTGTCTAGTTCCATACTGAGAAAGAGACAGTTTGTCTGACGGTGGTTTTTTTGTGGCTTGTTTTCTTGATGGTCTGTGATATCAATTTGTTCTTTTTCAGTGGGACCTCCTTAAGTTCTTTTTGTGTTACTAGTCCTTTTACTGGACTGCAACTCCACAGAGTTGAGTTAGGGCTGTAGTAGGTGTGGGTCAGGGTACAGCATGTTCCATGCTACTAAAATAAAGCCTGCCAAGGCAAAACTAGAACAAGTCAGTTTAAATCACAGCAGTCTGCTGTTTAAAACAATGTAACTGTTCCTACCACTTCCTTACCAAGTCTTTGAAAACTAGCTGACATAAAAATAACAGTCTGACTGGGCCTGTGGTGGCTGCCTAAGCTTTTGCTCCTGTTCAGGAGGTGCAAGACTAGTCTGTCCTCTTGGGCTCTTAATTGTTAACTTGTCCTCACGAGATCCACTTCATTGCATTCAATGAAAAACCAGATGCTTTAGGGTTTAGACTTAAAACAAAGCTTCTGGTGAATTTGACAAAACCTGATTTAACTTGTTCTTACAGGTACAAATGGATTTCCCGATCCTGATTTAGTCTTGAAGTTTGGTCCTGTGGACAGCACGTTAGGATTCCTTCCTTGGCACATCAGACTGACAGAGATCGTGTGAGTTGCATATAAATACTGTAAAACTGATTGGAATAATACCTAACTACACAAGTCTTTGTTATGTACTTTATGGAAATAGCTGGAAGAGGAGATCTGTCTAAAAGGTGTGAGATTGGTTTGAGAGTACTTAAAAATGAAATGAAATCTGTCAAACATTCATTGTTGCTCCCTCAGCCACAATTAGGCAGCAGTGGGCTTTATTCTTCAGGTTTAAGGAACAACTTCTGTCATCATCTAGTCTCAGTGGTCTGTTGGTGTTCCTTATGTGGATTTTGAGTGGCTTACAGGTCTCTATCAGAGAAACTAAGCCTATAAGGGAAATAGGATAATATAAGATGATCATGCCTCTGGATTACTTTCAAATTTTGGCAGTAACTGAACTGACTAAAATTGATGTATTTCTTAAATCTGAGAGCATTTACAGGGCACTTAAATGTCTGGGCAGACCTGTGCTGTTCCAACTTTCTCACTAATTAGAGGCTTTGATTTAGAGGGTGACAAGGTATTAATAGCTAGCTTCGTTAATAGAGTTGAGTGACAATGACAGTGTTGAGAACAACTTCACGATGTTACTTGGACAATAGCTTGCTTTAAGTAGTGATATTTCTGACTGGCTATACGAATCGTGTGGTGTTTATAAAAGCTTATTTTAACTTTTCTAACTTGCTTTCTCAGTTCTTTGCCTTCCCACCTGAACATCAGCTATGAAGACTTTTTCTCTGCCCTCCATCACTATGCAGCCTGTGAGCAGCGCTGGGGAAAGTGACTTCTGGCTGAGCACATGGGAGTCAGGCTTTCTGTGGGAAGGAATTGATGTCTGTTTACAAGCACCTGTGACCCATAAGTCTGGTTCATAGTCCTTTCTTAATTTATCAACGAATTCAATAAAGTGTCTTACCTTTCTAGAGAGTCTGTGTGAATGCGTGAGAATCTGTGGGGAGGGAGAAATTCACATGTTTCCTTTGTGAAAAAGACAGTTTTTGCCAACAAAGCTGTTCAAAGCTGAAATACCCTCACTTTCATGTCTGAGTGACTAAAAGAAACATGCAAGAATTAAGTCTTGTGAAATCTACAGGACAATGTAATTAGGAGTTCCATACCCTGAAGATCCTTAAATCCAAGGAAGAACTCTCTTGTCACCTTGTTTGTTTTTAGTTCTTCATGGTCAGGCTTTCAGAGCTAATCACCTGGTTTATCTTCAGATATATTTACTGTCTAATATGTGAATTTTGGAGGGGTCAGTATTGATTGTGTTTAACTATGAGAACAGCAAATACTACTTGACTGTGAGTAAGCCAGCGGTAGGTATCAAGTTCTAGAAATACTGAGAAGATACCATAAAAAGGAATGGCAGCTTCTGTTTTAAGTGGATTAGGCAATCTGTGTAGCACTATCCATCCTTTTTTTTTTAGAGGTAAAATTGAAGTGTTGCTATAGCCCAGGTCAGTTTTCCATCAGGAAACAGTGCTATGTATTGTTTATCTAATTATTTTTTCCATAAAATTCTCACCTAAGGTGACAAGCTGGCTAAGGCTCTGGCATAACTAGCTAAAAAATCTGAAAATGGACTGGGTCCACTTCCATGGCTGATGTGATTTGCTTGTTGTGCTCGTGTACCCAGCAGGGGAGTCTGCTTAAGCCTTTTAGGTTTGTTCTGAACTGCATGTTAGGAGTTTGAATGGGAGTCTGCAGCAGACAAGAAAGGAGGAGTGACGCTGCACTACAGTATCTCAAAACTGAGATGACTAAATAGATACGTTGGCTAAATGGTTTTCACTGTGGAATGTCCTGTTCGAGTTAGACTCCCATTGTTGGAAGTAATTTGAAATTGAAAGTCTTCATAGCAGCATGTGGACAAAGCAATATCTTTAGAGCTGTGTTACTGGTGACAAGCAGTACTGCAGCCTTCTGTCCTGCAGGCTGTAGAACTGTTGGACACTTCATTCTAGAAGTGTTTCCTTTTTTTTCTCCCCCTTTTCAAAATGAGTCTGACTTCATCTCCTTCAGGATAGGTGTGTCACTAGAAGGGAAAACAACTGCTTTTTAAAAGGGAAATACCAGATTTCTAAGTGAACACCTACTACTTTGGGAAACAGTGCATTTCAACTGTTGCAGCTTAATGTAAGGGTATAAAGTAGATTGTGGTGCGGTTTTTCATCATACCAAGATCAGATTGCAGTTACATGAGAGCACTGTGGTCTACTTCATCTCATAAAAGAGAAAGGGATGCTTAATTAATTAACAATTTTGACATCAAATAACATTCCATATGAGCCTGAATGCTCGGAGTACAATTGCTGCCTTTTGCAGACTGGTCTCTGATGTTTGCCAGTTACTGTATCACAGAAGTTGAACGGTCATGCGATGTTTCATGGGTTCTGTCATTGCCATAGGAAAGTTTTCTCACTGAATGTTAAACTTGACTTTTTTGTGGGGAGCGAATAGCCTGTTGGAGGGTATCTTGAGTATTGAAATTTATCTGTAATATGAATTTTGTTTCATTAAAATGTAAAGTTGTGTTTAAGTTACCATACGTAAGTGTTACTGTGTCACTGAAGCAGTTCTGGTGCTGGCAGTAAAGAGATAAAATGGGAAAAGCTTAGTTTAGTCTTCAAAAGTAATCTGTTTTTATATTTGTATCAAACTGCCAAAGACAACTCCCAATACCTGAGCTCCCCTCAGTCTTCAAACTTCTGCGTATCTCAACTAAAAAGACTTGGCTTATATTGGAGACAGATCTCAAGGGCTAGGATTTGTCTATAGAGGGATGCTTAATGAAACTAAAATGATTAGTTCAGCTGCATTTGATTCAACTTCATCAAATCTGTTCTGATGGCTAGTTTAATTGTGAATTAAGTGTTCCTCCTGGAATTAATGTAGTTGAACTAATCCACGTTATCGCTTAGTTGGGATTATTTTACTGTCCCTGTGTGGGCAATCTTCAGTGTGCTGTGCCAAATGCACTGTGCATATCCACAACTTGATCTCTGAATGTATGTCATTGCAGTTAGCACCTCTCCCCAGCTTCTTCTGTGTGAAGGTCTGTGGTATAGCTGTGACATGCTGTATGGCTGTAGTCTCTGGGTACCTGTACATACTGTGTAAAACAAGTTTTTATGATTAGGGAATCAATTTATTGAACTTTATTATTGAAAATTCTGAATCTGTAAAGCAAGAAATCAATAAAAGACTATAATCTTTCTACAGGCTATGGTGATACATGAGTACTTTTGCAAGTTTGACTGGGGAGATGCAGCCTTATTGCTGCATCGCTCTGGGAAATAAAACTTCACGTGGCATGCTCTTTTGCGCTCCTCTTAAATTGCTTCCTGTATTACAAGAACTGGATGAATTTTTGTATCTACCACTTCCACCTTCTTAGAAGCTCTTACGAAAGCTTTTATAGTAAAGCATTTACCATAAAAATACCTCCTTGATAGTCCTGGGAACTTGCTGAACTTGTTCCTGGCTACTGAAAAGCTTGGGTCTTCTCCCTGCTGCGGAGTCAGTCTTGAACCATGAGCTGCTCTGGGCTTCCTGCCAGCTCTGTGGCTTGGAGCAGGGTGAAGTTGGGGTGTGGTGTGGAGGAAACCTCCACAGCTGGAGTTTCTTGTGAAAGGGGAAGCTAGTGTTCAGGCAAGTTTTCAAAAAGCACTGAGGGTTGTGGTGGGTAACAGGCTGACTATGAGCCATGCTATGAAGAGGACCAGCAGTGTCCCAGGTTGCATTACAAAGAGTGTTGCTAGCAGATCAAGGTGGGGGTGATCTTTTTCTACTCTGATCTGGGCTGCTGGGTCCAGTTCTGGGCTTCCTTGCTACCAGAGAGACATGGATTTCCTGGAGCTAGTCTGGCAAAAGGCCACAACGACGATCAAGGAGTGGAGCATCTGTTGTATGAGGAGAGGCTGAGAGAGCTGGGACTGCTCATCCCGGAGAAGAGAAGGCTTGGGAGGAATCTTACCAGTGTGTACAAATATATGATGGAGGGGCAATAAAAACAGCCAGTCTTTTCTTAGGGGTGCTTCTTGGCAGGCTGAGAGGTGACAGGCACAAACTGAAATACAGGAGACTCCATTTAAGCGTCAGAAAAGTCTTTTCTGGTGAGGGTGGTCAAACAGTGGAGCAGGTTGCCCAGAACAGTTGTGGAGTCTCCTTCAAAACTTGACTGGACATGGAGGTGGGGGGAGTGTTGGACTAGATAATCTCTGGAAGCGACTTCCAGCCTCAGCTGTGCTGTGAAATGGAAAACACAAGAGGCAGAAAGTTACTTTACAGACAAGGAGGTTTATGGCAAAGTCTGTTGGGGCCAGAGTTGAGCATATGGCACTTCTATGCTCCCTTTAACTGCATACGCTTTAATGTAGAGGAAAGTGATAGGTGGTGCAGCACTATTGCGACTGATCGGCATGCTGGGCACAGACAGTGGTGAGTTTTCAGTAAGCTTGCAAATCAGCATTTGGGGCTCAAAATCCCAGCTGTTGACAGAAAAATTCATTCCTTGCTCAGTTATTTTGTGATAAGAGATTCTTCTGTGTTGTCTGTTATCACATCCCTCAGGTTTTTCTTCCTTCCTTCCTTCCTTCTCCAGTGCTGCTGGCACTCTTTAGATACACAAGTTCATGGTAGGAAAACTCTCGTTATTGAAGGTAACTCTTTGGTATACCCTAGATGATACAAAAATTTTTTTACCAGGCAATCCAGTGGACAGTAAATGCAGAGGAACTTGTATGGCTTTTCACCAAATTGGCTTACACCTAGCTTCATGCTTCCCAGAGCTAAGCTGGCTCTTGAAAAGCTATTTGGGTGTCTCTGGTGCTTTTTGAGTTATTACTTGCACAGATCCAACCTGCCTGTGAAGGTCAGTAGTGGTTTCCAAACTGGAGCTGCCCCTAGCGCGGTGTTAGTGTGGTGCTGCTGAGCTCTCCTCCCTCAGATGGTTTTTAATAGAGTCAGCGAAGGTGGCTTGCTGCGGTTCATTTGTGACTTCAGTACCTGAGGATGTTAGAGCTGCCTGTATGCTGGAAAATTCAGCCTCACTTACACCAGTGTGAGATCCCCCACTCACGGTAACTACTACTCTTTTAACAAATGGTTCAAGTTTCTGCATCTTTCCTTTTTCCCCTTGCAGTGGTGCATAGTAGCTGATGTCTAGTAAAGGAACTAGATGAGCTTCTGAAATAGTTGCTTTGCAGCAGGGAATCTGGGACATGATCAATAATAGAGCTGTTGCAGGAAATAGGCCTACAAAGCAGTTCTTGAAATCTTTGTGATTTTTAGGACTTCTTGTTATGAACATGCATGGAGCAGCTGTACAGCATAGCATGCTGCATTGAGGGGGGTGGTGAGCAAGTAGAATGTAAAATAAAGGTCATTCTTCTTAGAAGAAAGTATAGTCTTACACACTGTTATCTGTAAGTGATTTCTAAAGTACTTCACAAAAATTGCAAGAAAAAATAACCTGCTGGTTGGATTTCCTGCGTGTTTTGTGAATTGAGCTTGTGTGTGGAATCATAACTGCCCTCAATAGTTCCAAGTGTTGTACAAAATAAGGACATTTTTAAACGTAGATTAAGCATTTTTTGTCTTTTTTGTCATTTTTTGTCATTTTTTGTCTTTACAGCTGAATGAAAGTTGCACTATGAACCGTGTTTATTCATTTACACTCTAAAAAAAAACACCGTGTTTATTGATTTACACTCTAAAAACCAAAGCGTACGGTGCAGATAGTTTTAGCCCTTGTCTGTGGATGCCGATGTACCAGCTGCCTTGCAGGTGGGCTTCACCCCGTGTTGCCAGCAGAGACTGTGCCGCCCAGCCGGCACCTTTGGCAGGAGGAGCGCTGGGGACATGGGGACAGGCGCTCTGCTTCAGTGTGCTGGCTTCCATGCTGCCATCCTCTCCAGGGTCGCAGCCCTCCAAACCTCTTCTCTCTGGGCACTTTCTTGGAAAGAGGTTCTCTTTGCTGCTCCTGAGCACTTAATGCAACAGCAGCAGCTTCGGCTCAGGAGCGAGGATGGAACTGGAAGTTCATGCAAAACTTTCCAGCTAGTCTTGCTGTGAAGGTTAAAATTCGTCCAATTTTCACCACACCGTGAATGACTGTAAACAACTTCTAGCTGTCTTGAAGGAGCTAAGCCACTTTGATAAGCTTGAAATGCTAAAGCAAATGAATCAAAGGCCACACTTTAAATCCCTACACAACTTTTTTTCCTCAGACCTGTCAAATTAAAAGGGAGAGAGCCTTGCAAGCCCTTCCTCTGCTGTATGTTTGTCTGTGTTACATGATGCAAGACCTCCCTGAATTCCATTGAATCACTTTGCTGAGGGCCGTAGGATTATTCCTTAATTGCATCCAAAACAACTTTTTTAGATGATGGATAATATTATGTATTATACAGAAGCATGCCTCAACCTTAACTTTGAAGCGCTTCACAAATTAATGTTTAATGAAACCGTTTGCCTTGAGGCTTTTGCTGTACAAATTGACTGAATACGAACACAAGCCGGGGCTGTTTCATCTCCCTGACAAGCCTTGCTGCTTTGGTACAGCGTATATTCTCTGACCGTGTGCAGCCAGTCGGCTTGCAGTACTGTTGTTTTCTATGCATATCTCCCTGGCCTGGAAAAATACAATTTTCCCCTTAAAAAAACCCCTGTAACAGAAGCCCCTAATGGGTTGATCATATAGAAAATGTATCTTTATGGAAGTGTTCAGTTGAACTCAACACATGTCTAGCATGACAGTTTTGTAATATAATTTACATTGTAAACACGAGAAGCCCAGTGGCTGACAAACTGAAACTAAACATTTGTCTTACTCCTGGGCTGCAGGTGTTTGTTGTAGTTTGAATGGAAAATTTCTCTCCAAGTCAGCTATCAAAGTTAAAATCTTCCCATTAGAGTTTTGTCCTCGTTTGAGCTAGGACAGAACTGATTTTCTTCTTAGTCATTTTACCTTTTAGTTAAGTCTCTTCTGAGAAGCTGCACTCGCTGAAATTAGCAGCATGTTTTTCAGACAGTGTCTGCTTCTAGCAGTGATAAGGCTCGGTGTTTATAGTTAGTGCTGGAGCAAGGGTGGGGATGGTGTGCAGAAAGGCTCTTGCTTATAGTTATTCCTATGGAAATCAAGGTTGCTATTTGGCTCTGCTAACTTTCTTAGTCACCAGAAATGAAAGAGCGGAAAAGGGGAGACACCTGCAACCCTCCAGGGGGAGGAGCGGGCCGGACAGGTGACCCAAACCTCACCAAACACAGTATTCCATCCCATACGCATCATACTCGGTATAAAGCTGAGGGATCACGAGGGTCACTCTCTCATCTTCTGTGACTGGCGTCTAAGGAGGACTCTCTCTGATTCTTCTGCCTTCGATCCTGATCCGTGCATTCCTGAATCCAGCTCCTGCCTGCTGCTCAGTACAGTCCCGGACTTTCTCAGGGTGTGCCCCACAGCATCTGGGTGACGTGATCGTTATCGGGGGAGCTCAATATTGGTTTTTCATGTATTTGTACATATTTCATTATTTTTATTATACCTTTCCATTATTGTTATATTAAAGCTGTTTTAATTTTTCCAACCCATAAGCCTGTCTCCCTTTTCTCTTTCCCTTCTCCTCCTGGGGAGGGAAAGGGTTAACAGAGAGCATCTGTCATGGGTTTACTAGCCAGCCCAGCCTGAAATCGTGACAACTTTGACCTCTATAATTCTGCAGAAGTTGCCACTTCGATGGCAAGGTGTCTTGGTTTTTTTGCGAGCACAAAGGTGCCTGAAAATGTCATTTCAAAGGAGCCCTCTCTAAATCTGGCGGTGCAAGGACAGTTTTGCTAAACTGATTAAATGAGTCATTCTACAATTTACAATATTTGAAGTTGAATTCCAAATTAAATCCCCTCTTTCTATCATGACGGAGCAGTCACACTGCTGAAATTGGTCAGGATCCCAAGACTTACACAGAATTAAGTACTATGCTAGCCCCAACTCTTGGTACTATGATGACACTGAAAAAAAGCAGAGTAAGATAGTGATGAGAATTACAGAAGCTCAGGAAAATGTTGCTCAGGAGGAGGAGGAGGATGGCTGGAGAGCACCTGGTCCAACCTAGGGTTCAGGTTTTCTCGGCCCTTTTCCCGCGCTCTGTCCCTGCAATGTCTTGCTTGCAGAGCTGGGCTGCTGTAATTCAGCACCTTGCAGGTGTGAAAGAAAACTCGGGAAGGTGTCAGAGATAAGGCTGAGCATTTTGGCATGGACACCATCAGATCAAGACTGTCGCAGGCTTCTGGCGTTGGAGAGAAGCATCAAGTTCTGAGGACCTGCCCTGGAGAAGGCCCTGGCAGAAACCCCTCTCATTTGGACAGAAGCGGCTGCTGGTCCCCTCTATCTTTTAGAGCAGAAGCTTGGATTTTCAGAGACTCAACTTGCAAATTTTATGAGTATCTTATATATTTTAAAGTAGTTTTAACTGATTGAAACATCTGTACTTTCCCTCATGTATCAACCGACAACCCATACAGCCTGTCTCAGGAGCTTGCTGGCGAGCGCTGTTCATGCTGCTCATCAGCTGCAGGCTGGGCTAAGCTCATTGCCCAGCCCATTGCTTTGGCACCAGGGACAGTGATGCGGGACTGGCAGGACTTTCCCCCACGCTGTCTAGCAATGCCAAGACCATTTCCTATGCCTTGACCTCTGTACTGAAACCCAGTTCAGTCTGTGGAGCTTCTCTGTGTGTGTATATCTTGAAGGCATAAAACACCATGTCTGATGATGATCGCTGCCTTGCAATTCTCTCCATGAGGCTATCTCTTGCCATGTTTTATTTAGCTGGCTGGCTACGCAATCTCTTCCCTGAAAGCCTGCAGCCTTCTCCAGCTCAAAGCAATTCCACACACTCCTCTGAAGGTTATATTGACTTAGTTCTCTGACTGCTCATGCCCAGGAAGGAGCTGCGCATAGCCTGGCTGGGCCACCTCAGGAGGAAGGCTGAGGTGAGAGTGGTGACTGCCAGCGCAGCAGCGAGGAGCCCTTCATGGCTACGTCCGTGTCTCCCAGCCGCAGATCCCCTCCCCAGCACCACCCATCGCCTCACCTCTGCAAAACTCCACTTCTCCTGCGTGGGCAAGAAGCCTGCACCTGGCCCAGCACGTCCCTTCTGGTCCTGCATGACTCAAACCCACTTGCCAGGAGCACATGCTGAGGACCAGCTTCTCTCCTTGGCGGCCCCTTCATCCTACAGAGTCTCCCTGTGCGGGCACAGGCATGTTGCGATGCTCGTCTCCATGCAGCATGCTCCAGCAGCAGTCTGTCTGTGGTACCCTCGCTAGCAAGGCTTTCAAGTTCTGGATCTCCAAATAAAGAGCCATCCTCATTAAGGATCTTTCCCCCCGCACCTCCTCCCCAGAAATAAATTAAGGAGTTGACTCACTTTGAAAGTGAGCGCTTGGGTTTATTCATAGTGAGTCTTTAAAATATGTGGAATGCGTGGGAGGTGACAGCAATGCTGGAAGATGAGATTTTTTGCAGGGGTTTCTTTTCACTGGAAAGAGGAAAGGAAATAAAATTTCTATTTATGCGTCATCTCTGGTATGAATTTAAAAGTGCATAGGAATGGGAATGAAAAGATAAAACTTCTTATACTGACAACTCAGCTGCATCGCACACATTGTGTATGCAAAATGATCTGATTAATACCACAATGGTTGTGTAATATAATCAGTTTAGTCCTGCTGAGATGCTGAGATTTATTGCTCTCCCTCACTTTGCTGGTGGTGGCATTTAAATCCGTATACACTGAGATTGTCCTACGTTTTATTGTGACCAGGTAAAAGGAATCCATCTTTCTTACAGCAGAAATAAAGACCTGTGATTGTTACTGCAGGAGAGACTGTTTTACAGGGTATTTTGCCTTCACGAACTAAGAGATGGGAACAACCATCGCAACTGTTGTTTGCGTTGCGTACAAGCCTGTGCAGCTTGTGGAAACGGTTGTGGGCCCCTGCAGATACAAGAGACAGCAGCTTTCTGTATGAGTTTGGCACATACATTCAGAGACCCTGACCACACGTCTGCTGGCATTGTGCTAGCAACTACAAACTTGAAACAAGTTTGCTCTTCATTTCTTCTCTTTTTAGTGTGTGTGAAAGTGCCGGTTTTCTAGGAGACCAGGAAGGTGGCCGTCACTTTGCACACCAAGCTCCTCATGGTTGGTAGACTGTCCCATGTATGGCTTTACAAGTAAATTAATTGTCTAGATAATCAGTGAAACAGCTGGTAAAGCCGTGTGAAAAGTAATTGTGAGTAACTGAGGCAGTGGACAGCAAAGTTGCAATCCCAGTTGTAATCCAAAAGCACTGCTTTCAGCTCTTAAGGCGCTCTACCCCACTTCCCAGCACTTGCTATTTTCCATGCTGTGCTGTAAACCAAGAGGGCAGGGGTGACGCATGAGGGCAAAGAGTTATATATGAAGATATTTTCACAAGAAAGGAACTATCATCAGCTCTGAAAAATAAGTGCAAGCTTTCAGAAAGCTCCTTGTATGTGGCATTTGCAGCCTTCAGCAAGCCGCCAATGCATTAAAGTAACAGCCGTGTTAAACTACTGAAAGATAAATCTGAGGAGAAAGAGCACATCCGAGTCTCTTACATTTTATTCATAAAGTTAACTGTTTCTCATGGTGTATTTAAGGAGGCAAAAGATAAATGGAGGGCCCCATGGGAGACCTGCCCTGACTTCAGGACAGAGTTGTAAGTTGTGTCTCAGATGCCAGCACTCGGAGGTGACACTAAGCACAGCATGGATGGGCGCGACACTGTGGCTGAGGGCAGAGCAGGGTTGCTCAGCCCCACCGCACTCATGACCCCACTGCCTTCCTCAGCTCACTTTGCAGCGCAGACCTGGCAGGAGCAATGGGAGCGCCCAGCACCTTACCCGTGACCCCTCCTCGCTAGCTCCTCACTACAGCTCATCCCCAGGTCACCAGAGCACATCCTTGGAGCTGTGCTCTCTGGCTGCCCTCTGGCAATGTGTGGCAGGTCAGGTTTTGCGCCCCCAGCTGAAAAAGCCAACCCCCTGCTAAAAGAGGGCACGCAGCAGGCTGAGCACAGTTCCCCTCTGAACATGCAATAGCCAGCTCTGAGGATGTGCCATGCTCCAAAATGTGCAGAGCTCCCAAAAACCAGAGAGGCTGTTTTTCTGTATTGAACCATTACAGACCCTTCTTTAAATGAGATCATGAGTTGATTTCGTTATAGCATCTTAAAAAGGCCTGGTAATGTAGTACAATTCCATGTTTTGGCTATGCCGGACTATCTTTCCCCCTCCCACCCTGCATTATGCAGCTAAAACTGCTCTTGGGAAGGTGCAAGTGCTATTCAGGCAAACCTCATCACTTCAAACACTCTTGCAAAACGCGCCTGAGCCATCACAACCACTATGGCTTGCTGTGGTGGTGTTTGTGGTGTGAGGGCCAGGTTTACCCATCTTTTCCAGGTTTTATGAGCTTGCCAATGTAGCTGTGCCCATTCTAATCACAGTTTCAGATCACCTTGATGTTGGTTCCTGTTGCTTGTTGTCAACAACAGCCTCCTGCATCTTTAGGCCCCTGAAGATGTTGCACATCTGACCCCAAACGTTGGTGCAATGAATAGAAATGGGTCTGCTTGTAACAAAACTTGTCTTGTTAGTTGTTTGCGTTTTTCACTGTGTTAACAATCAATACCTGTAGTGTATTAGATATATTTTTGTAGATGGAATATATAAAAGAGTTGGCATGCTTTTGCAGCTGGAGTCTTGGCCTTGGGCTGCCACCTTCCTACCTGCCATCTCTCCAAGCACACTGTGTGCATGGGGGAGCAACCACCTTGGTGTTCAAGGGAAGTGCCAGCCCTGTCGTCTGTGCTCTGTGGGCATGGTTTCTGCATGGACCAGAAGTGCAACCCTTGCTGCAAGCCCGAGGCTTAATGCGCCCTGCAGACACAGGCACAGCAAATCTGTGTGATGTTTCATGGAAGCATCACACCCATTTCTATGGCCTAGGGACAGTGCCTGGCTTGAATTACTGTGCAGTAGCTCTAGGGAGGAGGTCACTGGTCCAGAAAAAACAGACAGACGGTGGAAGTGCCCAAATGCTTCTTGGGCAAAGTACCCAGAAGAAAAAAGAGGGGATACTTGGGAAACCTGCATGGGTAGCCCCAGCATTACCGTGTTGCGAAGGTCAGCTCTTGCTTTGACCTGAAGAGAACATCTCTTCAAGATCTTAGCATTTTGCTGACTAATTCCACCTTCAATTACTGTTTTGCAAGCAACTAACAACTGGAAGATATAGGCCACCAGGTCTTTTGCAGTAAGAAAGACATTCACTGCCAGATAGCATCAGCTTTGACATTAAATCAGTGTATGGGAGACATAACCTACTCTTACTCATTTTTATTACGGTTGTAATAAAGATGGCTCAGGTAACTCAAATCTCCATGGCCAGAACATATCATCTGACAACAGGCCCACGAACGACCTATCATAACATTATTCTGACCTTAAATTGTTCACAACCTTATTCCTCAGGGCATCATGCCAGCTTATCTTGATCATTACACCTCTTGAATTGGGAACCAATTACATGTCGTCTGATCTCTAATCTGTAGTACGCAGTTTACTTTTGTGCAGGAAATGAAAACTGCAGCACGATTCTATCGTCCTGCACCTTCAATTTCCGCTATATACAAATACTGAATAAATACTGCTGCTTTGACGTGTTTAGAACAATACTTTCCAAAAATATATGTTTATTTTCAGTGGCCTAGCCTAGTTCTCCAGGTGAAAAAAGGCCGCGGTTTTATTGACACAGAATTGCAATATTTCTAAACAGTGTGCTAACATGTTCTCCGTTAATAAGTTAGATTGTCAATCTAAAGTGATTATGTCTGAAGAGTCAAAGAGTAAATTGTTGTGTAAGGGGTTTTGGATTTTTTTTTTTAATTGCTCTGAATATTTGCTTTAATATGTTAGAGTACATCATATGTTAAGCAAAACCCCAGCTTTCAGTGAAAGCACATTTGTCAAGAAAGAAGTGCTAGAGTTGAAGGAGTTAATGTGAACAGAGGGGTCACCAGCACCCCTCCAAAAAGAGGAAATTCTAGAAAGGTTGTTGAAAACAAATTGAGCCGTAGTACGCTGCGAAAAAAAGGAGCATTCAAAATTAAAATCTCTGGTTTAAATCGGTACCATTTTTTAATGCCCAAGATTCTGCAGATTCCATGTTTAGCCGGACAAAGCATAAACCAGAAGATACAAATATCCAGACATGAGACTTTTGTTATCTGACCTTACAGAAGAAGCAAACGGCTGCAGAGTGTCCACTGCTGCTCCAGAGGGAGCAGGGTCTCTGCAGAGGTGATTCTGAAGGTTGCAGTATTGTCAGGCCGAAAGCAGCAAAGTGGAAAGCAAGAAAAGGAAAGGATAATATCAAACTGATTGCAGATCATGGTTTTTTTTTTTTTTTTTCATATATGTATCTTTCCAGCAACAAGCTGGTGATGAAAGTCCACCTGGGGCTGTCCTGTGGGAACAAGACATTACGTGTGTGAGCGTAATTCCATCATCCCTACGCTTTTGCAGTCAAACTCCACTGTTCTAGGAGATAGTGTCCAGTCCCCAGACTATTAAAAAGTGGGTCTGGCTTCCCCTTCCTTTTATCTTTAAAGCCTCTTTTGTTGTTTGCAGGCTGATAGAAGAAAGTCACTGGCAAAGCGATGGAACAGGTTTTTTAACATCAGAAACAAGGACAACAGGAGGACATCCTATGCTGCAGAATCTGCAAGCATGCAAAAAATGAAAGTTAGTGATATTAAAAAGAGAAAAAGGAGCAAGTTCAAAGCAAATTGCTCAGTAACATATTTTTTATCAACAAACAACTGTAAGTGGGGAAGGATACAGCAAGGTGTTAAGTTTGGAGATAAGTCAGAAATTTAAATAACAGAAGAATGAAAATTTTTCTGGCCACACAGAAGCTGCAGGTCTAGTACACCCCACCCCCACTTCACTCCCCATAGATAAATAAAGTGGAGGAAAGCCTTAAAAGGCAAGTTTTTTCTGTGACTAGTGCACAGCACTATTTTTTATGTTCAGCACAATGCTGAGCTGGCATCAAAAAAACCCCTTGCTTGCAAAAATAAACTGCCAAGACTTACTCATGCTCTCAGGGACCCAGCCTGAAATAAAAGCGGTTTTTTAAAAAGCGCTGAGCATCTTCTTCCAGAAACTCGGGCCTTTTGGGACAGTCAACATTACTGACCACTTTTCAAACTTTTGTGTAGAGCCTTGGCTGTCCTTAGCATAGTAGCTTTACACTGGCCGGACTGACAGCAAGCCTGAANTGAGCATCTTCTTCCAGAAACTCGGGCCTTTTGGGACAGTCAACATTACTGACCACTTTTCAAACTTTTGTGTAGAGCCTTGGCTGTCCTTAGCATAGTAGCTTTACACTGGCCAGACCGACAGCAAGCCTGAAACCACAAGCATCACTGCACTTTGGGCAACTTCCCTCCTGCAAGGAGCTGCCAGCTTTGGACACTGCTACTACAGCTCCTACGGTTTAGTACTCAGCCAAGCGCACCTGAGCACTTTTGGTTCATGCAGGGTTGCAATAGTAAAATATGGGGGAAAAATAAAGGATTCCATAAGTGTAGCAGATTTCAAAGCTATGGAGAATGTGCTGGGTCTATAAGGAAGCTTGGAAAATATCTGATATTCCTGGGTTTAGCACTAGAATTTCTAAAATTATAAATCAACACTATGGTAAAATCAAAGAGTTGCTTTGATTTTACCTTATGCAAAGAGCGGGTGTAAAAGAGGATGGAGACTATTGTTTTGGTGTATCCCTATTGTAAACACAGAGTCAGAAATTGTCTGTGGACTGAGAGAAAGGAAGCTGTGGAAACCAGCCACATGCTCCTGCTGCATGCTGGAAAATCTCCCCCAAGACCGAACAGGCTTCCAACTTTCGAAAGGATGGTTTAGGAAAAAAAAAACTGTTGGCACTCAGATCATTCCCTTTGCCTTTACAGCTGTGCCTTGACCCCTAGCTGTGCATGCGTACCGTGGTTACAGTACAGTGGTTTACCAGTCTGGTTTTGCCTCTGAGTCACGCAGAGAGAGGCAGTTCTGGTGATCTTGCCGTTCCTCAGCTTGGACGTTCATGGACTTGGTCTTCCCTACCTGGCCTAAGGTCATTGTGAAATTTAAAACATGCCTCAACTTCTGAACAAAAACACACATTGTTATTATTGCTAGGATGTCTTTTCTAGTGCATTTTTACTTGGTTGGTGGTGACTTGGTGTCATGGTTTAAAGCTGGGCTGGCTACTAATCGGACGACAGATGCTCTTTTTTAACCCCCTGCCTCCTCAAAAGGGGGAGGGAAAGAGACTTATGGGTTGGAAAAGTTAAAACCAGCTCTAATCTAACTATAATAATAAAATATAATAATAATAATGGGAATAATAATAATAAAATATATACAAATATATACAAAACCAAAATCGAGCTGCCCCTGATGACAATTATGTCACCCAGATGCTGCAGGGCAGGCCCTGAGAAAGTCCCAAACTGCACTCCGCAGCAGCAGGCAGGAGCTGGATTCAGGAATGCACGGATCAGGATTGAAGGCAGAAGAATCGGAGTCCTCCTCGGACACCGGCCATAGAAGAAGAGAGAGTGACCCTCATGATCCCTCAGCTTTATACTGAGTATGACTTGTATGGGATGGAACACTGCGTTTGGTGAGGTTTGGGTCAGCTGTCCAACCCGCTCCTCCCCACTGGAGGGTCGCAGGTGTGAACCCTTCTCTGCTCTTTCATTTCTGATGCATAAGAAAGTCAGCAGAAGGAAGCATCAACCTTGGTTTCCATAGGAATAACTATATATAAGCAAGAACCTTTCTGCTTACCATTCCTACTGATGTTCCAGCACTAACTAGAAACACCGAGCCTTATCACTGCTAGAAGGAGACACTGTCTGGGAAAACATGCTGCTAATTTCAGTGAGTGCAGCTTCTCAGAAGAGAGTTAACTAAAAAGTAAATTTACTAAAAAATAATTGCTTCTGTCCTAGCTCAAACCAGGACATTTTGCTACACCAATCTGCCTTTCCAATCCTCAGAAATGTCCTGCAGCTGACCGGTCAGAAGCTGTTCCCACAGAAGCAGGCTGTTTTGTCTCCATACCCTGTCAGGAACACCCATACCGGCCCAGGCGGCCCAGGCTGTGCATTACAAACCTGTCACTAGAGCACATGTGGCACAGAGGAAACTGACAATGCCAAATGCCTGTACGAGTCTGAAGAAGGAAAATCGCAGAAGAAAAATCCATTGAGATCTGTTAAGTGCAAAGAAAACACCTTTAATTCAGGGGCTGAATACAAGTGGAGGCTGGGAGAGGACCATATACTGTCACCCAGGTCTTATGCTCTTTCCTAGTCACCTGCTGCGGGCCACTGCCCGAGGCAACGTACTGGATGACCTTGGGTCTGACCCAGTGGGGCCGTTCTCAAGTTGTTGTTACAGCAAACCTAGGAAATCTCCTTAAGCCTATGAAACGTTTGTCTTCAAAGACCTGGCATATGATGCTGACATACTCTGCCCCTCAACAGCCAGAAGAGCATCTCAAGCTGCAGCTTGCAGAGTCAGTGACATCCTGAAGGCTTTTGGAGTATTTGGTGCACTTAGGACAATCCTGTCCTCAGTGACTAAACATTTGGTTAATGCCTTCTTCTCAAAGACGTTTGTTGCACTTCCAACATGGGATGAAAGCTTGTTAGCCATTTGTTATTTTGGCTATAGGGACCAAAGTTAAAGTTTGCACAAGAGATGGATGCCAGCTGGATAACGGCTGGATCATTTGGGATGGAGCAGTTACGGACTGGCTTCTTCAACAACTGCTTCCCAGGCCCACCCATGCCTCCTTGAGTTCTGATAAGATGTGGAATTTTTCATACAAAAAGTAATATTGGGTTTGGCTGTTATCTGGGCTTCACTGAAAAAAAATCAATTTTAGCTATTTATTTGAAATTATGTTCAGAAATTTAGTGTCCCTTTCCACTTGAACCTCTTGAATTGAGGCAACAGAGGAAGGAAACTTCAAAAAAACACAGGAAGCCTTGAGCATTATTTAGGAAAGAGCAGCAGGCGAAATTAATATCCATGTACCTTAGACACTTGATTAGATTGTATTTCTTATGCTGTATAATTTTGCCTCAAAGCTCCTTTCCTCACCTTTCTTTCCATCTGCATTAAGCAAAAATTTAGTATAAGCGTTTCTAGGAAGCACAGCTCTGACAGATGCTCAAGTGATAAATAATTGCAGTCAAGGTAATTTGCAAAACCAGTGTCATATTGTTGATATAGGATCTTTCTGTATTTTGTATTTTTGTGCAAACACATAACTCTGGGAAATAAATTTGTCTTAATCAAAGCAAAAAGTAATTAAAAGAATTGCTAGTGTTGCTTCTGAATGTCACAGAAACAGGATTTCAAGCAAGGTATGCTGCTTTTCAAATGTACTTAGGATATACAAAATTGATTGAAGATTTCTATGTTTGAAATTATATATGCAATGGCAAGCATGCACACTACTTTACCGCAAAAACTAGCCAAGCAGAAAGAAAAAGAATTATATAGTGAAAGCAGACAAAGGCAGGCATTGAAAGAGATGAGAAGGCAAAAAACTGCCTTTCAGAAACAGTGTTCTAAAGCCAGGAAGATTTAAAACCAACTTGCTCATAGAGGAATTCCTGAGGGAAACACACTTGTGTATTAGGGGACAGGATCACTGCTGCAGTGCACTCCCAAGTGCACTTCTAGGACTGCCAAACTGCAAATGATGCAAAAAGGAGGGTTTTTTTTTCCATTGCATTTTTTTCACTTTTTTTCTTAAACTTATTATTGAAAAAAATGGGGTGGGTGGGGAGAGAGAGCAAGATGTGTTTGTAGTCTTCCTTACAGGAAATAATTCATCCCTGCCTAGACGATAGGATTTTTTCATTGTTTTTGACCCTCCAGACTTTGGGCTCTAGATTAAGCAGAAGTGATTTCCACCACCTAAGTTCTGGGTGGAGAAATTTTACCTAAGCCGTCGGCTGAAACCTCCTGTGGATCTTATTCATTATTGATGGAGAATATTTCTGTGCACTGGAACTGAAAAGACAAGAAGCCTTCCTTTCCAACTTTTTAAGTTTTAAACATCTCTGTTTGTTTGGGTCTGTTTGCTCCTGAAAAAGCAATCGCTGGTAGATTCAGGCTGTGGGGAAAAGAAAATGTATTCTTCAACCTTTCCTTGCCAAAGTGCTTGCGCTTAAAGGCGTGTGAGGCCACACAGGCAGAAAACCTCCATGTCCGCAATGAAAGTGATCCTGCCTCTGCTGTAGGAAGGTTTCCCAGATAATGGAAATTAATTAAAACCACCTCAAAGGTATAGAAGAATCTGCATTACTAGCTGCTTTACCACAGCAAACAGCGTACTTCCCACCTGACACATGTGAAATGCCACGTGAAGTGTGGTGAGGAGGGAAGCGTTGGGTGAGGATGCCTGAACCCTTGGCAGGCACCGTGTTTTAACAGGAGAGAGGAAAATGGCAGCACTCTTGTCTACGGCTTTCCTCTTGGCCTCTGTGCAGGGAGAGCAGGCAGGGTCCTGATTACTTTGCAGACTATGGATGGCAGGGGAAAGACAACAAGGAGCAGCGGGAGCTCCAGTTTTCATTACAGGGCTCCATGTTACTGCGGGAGAAAGGTGACCCCCTCGGAGGGGCTGTGAGCAGGCCCTCCCCAGCCCTCCCTCTGCCCGAGGCTGTCCCGCTGCAAGGCAGCCGTGGGCAGCTGCGGCTCCCTCAGGGCAGGATGCAGAAGGCAATCCCCCTCTTCCCAGGATCGCCAGCCTCTGACCGTATTGCTCCATCTCACCCCAGGGCCGCCCTGTCTCACCTCAGGGCCGTCCCATCTCACCCCAGGGCTGCAGCGCTTTTCTTCTTCTCCCCTTCACCCGCCGCCGGCCGCGCTCCTCAGCGCTACTCCCAGACACCTCTAATCCATTGGCATTCCCCAAGATCTTGAGCAAAGGTCTGCCTTTGAGAAGGAAAAAGAAAACTTCTACGTTATTTGGGAGCTTGCTATGGTTTTAATAAAGGAGTCTAATCTTGCTGTGCAGCTGCACGTAGGGCCGAGGACTGCACCCTGTGATGGGTATCTTACGGAAAGGGGAAGAGTACTCGCATCCCCTCCTTTAAGCAGTGTTTGTCCAGGCTTTCGCTTATCCCATAGTCCTGAGGGTGCTGAAAAAATAAGAACGTTTTATTAATAACATCTACAGCACTGCTGTACTTACAGGTCATATCCTATATTGGGGCTACACACATATACTTAGCCAACAATGAGAGTTCAAAAGACAAAATAAAGCAAAACAGGACAGGAGTCCCATCTTCCTAGCAGGTCTACAAAGGACGCACCTCTTCTTCTGCAGCGTTGAGCCGCGCTCCCCTGCCTGGGCATGCTGCCCTCGCAGTTTGTCCTGTGGGAAGGGGAGCATTAGAGGAATGCCTTGGGGGACCAAGATGAGTTTGTGTGAATCTCGATCAGCTTAGCTGCTCCTAATTTGGGGGAAAGTCATCAAAAACTGGGAGGAAGGAAAATTTACTCCTTGTATCTTGTGAATTGAAAAGAGAGAATGTGTTTTGTGACGCAGTTCTCAGATGACCTTGACTTTTCTGTCTTGTGAGGACTTAGAGCTTTTGATAGCCTCTTGGCAATAACCTCAAAGTATGATGGTATTTGTAAAGACCGCTTCCCTTATTTTATTTTCATTCCCTTCTTTGAGAGGAAAATCTTGTGGTGTTTGTTTGCAATGCAGAGATTATTTGTCCACAGGGCTTAAATCTTTGAATACATCCAGCACTTGCTCAGTACAGGATTTTTGCACAAATGCAATCAATGAACTATTGTCAAAATAGCTTCCCTTCATTTTAGCCTTCTTGATCACATTAAATCAGAATAACATCCCTGATGATATAAATACAGTGGGCATCCATTCCAAATTCAATGCATTCAAACCTGGGGTTCCCATTTACACTCTGATTTCTCTTGCAAGTCAGCCTGCTAAAAATCGGAAGTGTTCAAGTCATACCAATGCAAGAGGATTTTCTAGTCCCAGATCAAGTGCCAGTGCTGTTTTGGCAGAGCTTTAGTCCTTCCAGGCTGGTGAGTGGAAGTGGAATTATTTTCAAAATAGTATTATAATGGCGTCATTGAGAATGAAAGCACTGAATTAATCTGAGGATGATGGTAAACCTAAATTTTATTGTTGTTGACATTCAGGCAGTGAAAACACTGCTTTGTTGTTTTATTTTTTCCTTTTTTTTTCAGCATTAAACGAAGAAAAAACATTTCAAGTTGACAGTACAATTGTCATCCTAGTTACTACAACTTCTCCGCTGCTTTCCTCTGAACGAAGAGTGCTGTCCGAAATTACGTAACAAATTAATAGTGGGCTACAGAGAAGACAGAGACAGATTTCTCAGAGATGTATGGTGGCAGACCCAGAGGTAACAGTTACAAGCTACAGCAGGGGAATTTCCACTCGCACATGGGAAAAACAGGGAAACAGATGTCTCAGTGAGAGGGCCACGTGCTGGAACCAGGGCCCAGGCAGGATGCGGCCTCTCCAACCCTGGAGATTTGCAATACTTCACTGGACAAGGGCCCAAGCAACCTTGAGACCCCAGTGTACTTTTCAAGTTGGCTCTGGTTTGAGCAGGAGATTGGATTACATGACCTCTGGAGTAATAAAAATTTTTCTAGGATTCAGTGGAATTTTTGATCCACGTTTCTTTTAATGGCATAAATTTCCCTCCTGCTCCCACTCAGCCCCTATGAAAGTCAAATATTTAAAACAAGTATTTGCCTTTTCTTAAATGGCCTGAAACAACCCTGCTTGGCCTAGTAAGGATGTAGCATCTCTCTACTTATGGATGACCATATCATGTCCAGTTTTCTTCCTTTACTAAGATATTAAACTTTTCTGGGCAGTAATAATTTCTTTTTGATGTGCCTGTTTCAGATTTTGGTGCTTCTGGGCACTACTATAGTCATGAAAATGCGTTTCTGCAAACACGTCTCAAGGGGATGACTGCGTGTGTTGCTGTCTCCATCACAAGAAGTTTTCTACAAATCTCCTGATTCTTCTCATTCCCGGTCAGGCCCAGCACTGCCTGTACTGCTGCCGCTGTACTCCCGCGCAGTACTTCAGCTGTTGCCCCGTGGGAGCCACATGGGGCAGGGAACCCCTAAAGACAAGGTGTCATGGAGCAAAAATGTTCAAATGCCTGAGAATCCCTGGGTTTGACTCTGCACCTCAGCGTGTGCTGGTCCTTGCCTATGTGAGGAAGACAGTCCTGCTTCTATGCCCCTTTCTGGGATACAATCAGCAAAACCATTTTTAGGAACCGATTTGGACCAAAGCACCTTCAGGATGCCCTGGAGACTATCTTCCCTCTGGCTTAGGGTGACTGGTGCTCTGGTCCCTGAAGGAGCAGGCTGTGGTGACCAGGACTGGCTTAGGGTGGCTGGTGCTGTGGTCCCTGAAGGAGCAGGCTGTGGTGACCAGGACCTCTCGCAGTGGACCCTGGCAAAGCCAGTGCCAGAGTTTCAGCCTGCATTGCTTGGCTGGACAGTATTTCAGGGCAGGGGTGGAGGCAGGCTGCATTCGCTCCGGCCTGGGAAAAGTGGTCCAGAAGAAATGAAATGAGGCTCTTAGAATTGGTGGTACGGTTTTGAAATCAGCACAAATAGTCGGGTTGCTGAGTAAGGGAGATCAAGGTAAGAGTATCATCTGAAGTGTTGTTTCAGCCTCTCCTGTAACAAAGAGAAACAGCCTGTTGGAGCTGGCCAGGCATACTTAAATCACCTACACCTCAACGAAGCCAAGGCACAGAAAACATCCAACAGGCTGAAAAAAGCAATTAAAGCTATTTATGTGTGCTCACATTTTGCTCGGGAAAACCTACTTGTGCCAACGTTCAAACTCAGAGCAAGGCCATTCCCACCCACTCATGATGCTGCTGTCAGTATCAAAACAACGCAAAGGGCTTTTCCACCAAGCAATCTGTCGGGCAGTACCTGCTTTGGAGCTGCACCTGTATTTTCCAAATGCCCTGCAGAAGCTTTGGTTCTCCCTCGAGAGCCTGGGAAAAGAGGGCACAAGGGGCAGGGGGGTGCCTTGGGTGGCAGCCCGGGCACATCTGCCCTGCGGTGCTCTGCCAGGTAACGCTGGCCACTGCCCCCCAGCTCGCCCAGCTTTCCCTGGAACCAGCTCGGAAAAGCAGGTTTGTCCCAGATTTTCCAGAAGATGGAGCTCAAGAGTCTCCCATGTGAAACAGTAACAGGATTGTGCATGCCTGGGGAGTGCGGGAGGACAGGCATTGCTCCCAGGGAGGGACCTGAATCATAATTTTGTAGAAAAAGGCTTAAAATATCTTTTCGGGAGAAAAGGAAGCACTGCGCCCCCCCCCCCCCCCCCCCCC